>JAMKCH010006738.1:0-30290 GCA_023653785.1 Ophioderma brevispina | reverse complement strand
GCCCGCTTCCCCGCCAAGATGGCGCACAGAGGTCACGCGTACATGCAACAATTCAATGCGCGCATTTGTATTATGATCCAGTTGTATAATAAAAAACAGAACATAATGTACATACAATATGTACACTACTCCCCTAACCAAACTTGGAACATAGGTCATACACTCCCAAAAGGAATGCACTATTGCATAGCCATAACAATGCAGATTAAAACACACATTTCCCAAATTATATTAATTATCATTTCTTACTTTTGCTGTAAATCTTCAGGGTAGGTACCAATTGTAAAACAAATATCGGAATCCTTATTTTTTTGTGGGTAATTCAATTGAGAATGATTATCCGTAACCTTTTGTAATTCTGTCATTGGTGCATCAAGATCCTTGGGTCTTAGAATAGAAGCATAATTCAGTAGGATATGGGTAACCCGCCTCTGAATTGGTTGAGATCTCAGTTTAATTCTCTCAACCATGCCATTAAAAAAAAGAAAAATGGCAACTGTGATTTTCATGGAAGTTAACAATGCTCATTTGTTATAGTTATTGTTATTTTCCTGCACCTTATTTTTTGCCTGTATCTATTTCTGAGGCGCACATGGTCTAGTGGTAATGTTTTCGACTCAAATCAAAAGTTGGCAACATAGGTTTGAAACCAGCAAGAGGCATTTTATGTATCATTGAGCAGATACTTTAATCCTCATTTGACAGACCTAAGTATAAATGGGTACTGGCATTAGTAAATACTTGGGGGATAAAACATATTCGGATGGAACAGCACCCAGTAAAAAAAATTAATGGATCTGGACCAAAAGCAAGGAAAAAGATGGATTGTACTCTGAGCTAGCTTGGCCATTGAAATACCTTTCTATTTCACATTTTCTGAGCCTGGCCTGAGCAGATCATATCATTTCGTATCCACACAATGTGAACCAAGGGTATTGTGACCTTAGGGTCATGCCCAATCCAAGTAGATTTTATTAGGGCAGCAGAGGATTTTCAAAATTGGCGGGGGTCGGCACTTTATCAAAGATACTTTGTTTTCTTGGGCAGCTATGACAAGCTGAGTGATTATCACAAATGAATTTTGAAAAGGGGAGTAGGCCCCCAAAAGTGGAGGGGCCAAGCCCCCCGGTTTATGCTTGCCACTGAGATTAATAGTTATTCCAAAAAAATTATTTGAGAAGAACACCTTTTTTCTTTGATAAGCCTAATTTTTTATGAAAATGGTTTTCTCCAATTAAACTTAATTTATCTAATAAACTTAATTTATCGAAAAAAAAAAAAATTCTTGATAAATTTGTTAATCTGAAAAATATTTGTTTCCAAGACATGTAGTCTTTCTGAAAATGTTTTTTCCACTGAACTTGTTCAATGGATAAAATTTGTTTGATATACTTTGATAAAGATTAGTGTATCTGAAAAAAAATCTTGATAAATGTTTCTGTCATCTGAGGTGTTAGTTTTGGGTAGTTTAACCCCCTGTGCACAACCTGCCATCTTATTGGCATCTAAGCATTATTTTGAAGAATGTTGGTAGGGATTTCAACAGGATATAGGAAGGAGCACTATTTTGATTGGTTTCTCAGGGGGCTATCTCATGTTTGTCCTGCAATGAGCCAATCTGACAGATTTGTATCAATAGGAGGTAGTGGGAGTTAAATAAGGTGCTAATCTGTCTGCCTTCTTGCATGCCAGTCTCCTTGCTCAATGTCGGCTGCATCCTCCATGTAACCAGGATCCATGCCGTTATCCTTCCCCCTCATCTCATTGGTAGCATGCTCAGAAGCCCATCTCAAAATCATTCCTTGGTGTCGTGTCAGGCTAGACCAGCATGTCTTAAGTGAGCCTTCATTTCCTCTGTAATATTAAAAAAAACACATTATGTTTATAAATCATTAACCTGAGGCCTATTACCTTTCCATGTTGACTGAAATATATGCATTTCCCTTTGAGAAGTGGAATGCCCCAAATCCCATCATAACCCCCCTATATAAAAATGGTCCCAACCAGTGACCCCAGGTCACACCCAGCATGCCAGATCTTCCCTCATCTCATTGGTATCATGCTCAGAACCACAATCTCAATCATTCCTTGGTGTCGGCAGGCTAGACAAGGCATGTCTAGAGTGAGCCCATTCATTTCCTTCTGTAATAAGAACCATGCATGTTGGGAAAGCAATGAAATTGTTTCATGCGTAATATCCACCACTAGCAATATGTTGCCTGTTACATCAAAATGTGTAACTTTATGTTTGACCACATATGAGCCGTTTTTTTCAAATAGATCTCTACAAATACCAGGAGCTCAAACACAGATATTGCACGTGCCTTAACCCCTATGCTAGAATCTGTACTTAACAATTCTCTTTGACTTTGTATATCAATGGGGTCTCCACCAAGGATCCCACACGCAACTCACATAATGTGCATCCTAACTACAGACTAATGAGCATCCATTCAATGTTGTGTACATACCGCAAAGCATTTTATTGGTGGGCAGCGGACAAATGTATTGTCATGATGTACGCCTTAAGTATACATGGCAGCATATTGCAGTTGTCTGCATTTACCATGCAAACGGCCTTTTTAGATCTGAATCGTTTTGCTCACATGAATGTTGTTTCTAACACGATCACCCTACTATCTGTTATACGATTACAGATTTTAAATTTCAAATCGGTTCATTCCGATTCCATTTTTTCTGTGTATTTTTTTTTTGCGTTTATCATTGCCATTTTTGACAGTCACAAGCTCCAGACAGAGCAGATCGACTAGGTAACCACTAAAAAACAGTGAAATAGTAAGTTAGGACACCATGGGCACACTCTTCTGTAATAAAATAAGAAATTGATTGTTTCATTTCTATTTTAGTTTTCACAGTTTTGGCCATCAGTTTGGAACAACTTATTCAAGTTTGGACATCTTTGATATTAATTTAATTGGTATGAAAATCAGTAAAAAATAAGAATTTTGCCGATACCGATCCGTACCGATACGGTCATAACCGGCCCGATTTAAAAAATCCAATCGTATCGGTTATCCTACATGATGAATCTTAATTGAACATATTCAGATCAATGAAACTGAGAAGTGCCGTGTCACAGGGGTCTCTTAGGAGGTCTGTTATGTTACATGGAGGTCTTAATAATTGTTTTGTGCTCTTTGAATTGTTTCACATCGAACGGGCTGCACTATGAATGGGAAGCATTTTCACAACAGTTCGATTAGGTTGATTCTTCTATATAAAACCAATGACCTTACATGAGGTGAATGCATTGTTATATAACACCCTCAATTTATTCCAAGCCAGTTTGAGGCTCTACATGCAAATGTTAAACCATGTCAAAGATGAATGTCACACATGTGTTGTATTGAAACTGTTACATCGTCCTTATTGTCCACAGCTTCCTCTGAGGCTGATATTCAACATGTCAATCTGGATCTAATTATGGTCTGTTCTGGTTTCTGTTCTTGATCATTTGCTTTGTCCCGACCGGGTGTTTCGACAAACAAGACCTCGAAACTACAGACCCCGAACCTGAAACCTCAACCCGGAGTTGATTAACTTCCGGGTCTGTTTTTCGAAACATCCCCCCGGGTGTTTACAACTAAAAATCAGACCTGGAAGTGAAATTACTTCCGGGTCTGATGTTTCTAGACGTCCCCCCGGGTGTTTCGAGACATTCCCCCCGGGTGTCTAGATACATCAGACCTCGAAACAACGACCCGGAAGTGAATTGACTTCCAGGTCTGTGTTTTGAGGTCTGAGGGCGTGCGTTTTGATCTGGTGTTTCGAAACACCCTTGTCTCACCTGCTGTTGTCTTGCATAGTGTATATCATCTATGTCAGCCAACGCTTCCTCTGGGTTGATGTTTAGCCGGTCTCTAACAGGCGTCTTTCCTGGGGTCTGTGCTGGGGGATTGTCCTGGGATAGCCACTGCACCTGACCTGGGGGTCAGCCCAAACCGAGGATTCTACCACATAAATATGAAGATAATGGATATTAAGGATTTCACACTGAGCCAGTGATCAATCGACTTTTGCGATCGATCGCTATCTGTAGACTTCAAAAATTAGCCATGCCCCCCCCTCCCCCCCAAATTCAATTATACTACTTCGCAAACTCTGACACACATATCACTGTTGTGCTTCCCTCAAATACATCACACATTCGTCCGATAAATGCACATACGTAAGAGTCTATCCACCATGTTGAATTTCCTTGTTCAGTCCGTTCAATTCCTGACAAAACGCACAATTTATGTGCGGAAACAAACCAAGTGACAGTCAAATCATTAAAAGATGAGAATGTAACGCAACATTTAAAAAGTCAACTACAACCACTCTGCCGGTAATGCCTCAAAAGAAGTATTTCGTGATTAAACATCCGTTCTTCTTTTGAAAGCTTTTTCATTGTAACTAATGCCTATTGTGCATGTTGCATCTAGTAGTCAGAAATGGTCTGCACTAAAATCTTCAAAAACTGCGCTTGACTCCGGCTCAGTGTGAAACCTTAATAGTTGTTTCACCTAACTTCCTAGAGTTAAAAAAACAGGGTTTTGATCTCAGAAGATCACACATGCACCACATTTTTATTTTGAGTAACCCACAGTGGCATGAAACAAAATTGGCTTTCGTCCTTTTCACTTTCTTCAGAAGTCTAACCTATTTTTTGCCTTATAACCAAGATTTTCTGTGCAACTTCAGTATATAACAACCCCTTTAAAAAAGTTTTGTTGAGTAAATTAGTACAGGCATATTGTTCCACTAGGATAGATACTGAAAAACACAAAACAAAAGTCTCCAATTGCTAATTACTGAAATGCACACAACAGTGTGTGGTGTTGTACTTGAGCGCAGGCAGTGGCCGCCAAGCCTCCTTCATTATAGCACCTCCCACAATCAAAGAACTTACAACAATACGGAGGCAAGCACAAACCAATTTGGGTGCTTTGATGTGGGTCGGATCATGGGGTTACCCATGACCCCATCGACCTCGTCCTCGTTCTTTATTAAAACAAACACATCAGAAATAAGCCTTCCAGTGAGTGATTCTTCCATCTCCAACGTTTTAAATAAAAAATATTCCTTGACAACATAAAAAAATTTGAATTTTCGTAAAGATTTCACTTTTACGTGTTCAACCAATGAACGTCTGAAATTTGGGATTTCTTTGGCCGCCCTCCCCTGACTTGAGCTATGAGCTCAATTACTCCTAGATGGCTTGATTTGACCCCACTCTTGAACATTGTGGACCTTAACCCAAGGACATTGTAGCCAAGTGTCATGAAATTCATTGACATGTAGATACACCACACCATTTTCTTACTTTCTGACCATTTTGTGATCATGACCTCTAAATGGACCTTAAAATACCTCTAAAAGAACCCAGATAAGTCTTTGCCTGGTGCAGAAGCATTGTGAAGAATATAGACTGAACTAAGATTCAGAGTTAATAGAAGTAAGTAGTGGTGTGTGTCGCGAAGTGATTCTGCGCAACGAGGGCCGATGATAAAGGCTAAGCCCCGGATCTGACCAGATGAGTAGACGCATATTCTTAACACATACAAAACACAGACTTCTGCATTCATTTTAGCCACAAGCGTTAGTTCTAAGAATTTTCCGAATGATTATTAAATCTTGTGGATCCTGCACTTTTGCAAACACGTGATTATGCATGTGTTAGTCAGTATAGTATAGGAAAAATTGCCCAATGCATTATGGATGATTCAAAAACACCCTATGAATCCACACTGGCTCTTACCTTCATTGCCCTTCCTCCCTGTTGGTGTTCTGAATGGTGTGGTAAAAGCGGTGTAGGAGTCTGTGTAGCTTGTCTCTTCGGAGTAATGCCGTCCAAAGTCACTTCTCATGCAATGTGGTGTTAGCCACCTCATGGCGTCTCTACATTTTGTCATGCTGAATGTTTGGGCCTCCTGTGAAAAGGAAACTATGTTGGAGGTGAAACAAACATTTTTGGAAAGGACTGGGCTGTTAAGCTGAAAACCAAAACAGACTAAAAAAGGACATGGGCTAGTAAGCTGAACCCAAAACAAGACTAATGCCAATGAATCATTGCGAACTTAGGTCTTGCTTTAAAGGTGGGGGACTGATCAGCGTTGATTTTTCATGTGGTGTTTCCTCCCTTGCATCTGATAGTAACAGAATTAGACAAAACACATTGGTGTACTTTATAAATTATTTTTGAAGAACCTGGCTGGTCATGCTTAAGTTGGGTGAATCCAATCATGGCTGATTTATTCATGTGATGTTATCCCTCACGAAAGCATATCACCAAAATATCCGATTAGTATAAAAATTACGTGTTAATCACTCATGTTGGTTAGTTATAACCCAAAAAAAAGGGTTTTAATACGGGTTTTGTCCCCGTTACGAGGGGCCGGATACACCTCATCAGCAAAAACTGCGTGTGAGGATTTATTGGAGCAAAAGGTAATTGACCGGTTGCCCTTCCTGACGTCAATCCACAGTTTTCGGCGGTGGGCCTAGCCTTTGGGAAACCTACGCCCACCACGCAAGGCAGCATGTGCTTGATGGCCGCCAAATGCTCTCCAGAGCTGACGCCCTTGCAGCCTGTAGGTAGATCTTCTTTTTCATTCTACCAGGGTAACCAGCTACCCTCCTCATCAGAAATTCGATGGGGGTGAGGGTTTAGCCGCCGACAACTAGGCCCTGGGACAGGGAATACTGCGTTACCAGATACTAGTAGCAGGCCCTCACAGAAAATCTGACTCAGCCTGTTTGGAAAAAACAAAAGTGCATACTAATTGGCCCTAGAACAGTTCAGATATGTAAGTGGGCTTTATGATCCATTTCAGACCTGTTCAGTAAATTTCGCGCCCCCCACTTGTCCAAATCTCAAAACAATTTTTGTCCAGCAAAGCGAACATCTAGAAAATTCAGCAAATATCCAGATCACTTACATCTCTGGGACAACGGGAGTGTGTTAACTAATAGGGTTGACTTCATTTAGAGACGTTTTGTTCATAACATCAAAAGAATATATTTCCTGGCATTCATGAGAAAAATGTGAACTTTTTTCTGATACCAAAATTGCAATTTTGGTGGAAGCAAAGTGGGGGGGGGGGGGGATGACTTGTGGATGGATCACCTACCTTTAATTGACCAAAAAGCATGAGGTGAGTATTTAATTCATATTGAAACTTTTCCCAAATTTATATGGATATTGAAAACAAAAAAATCAGGAGTGTTAGTTCCATAAAGCAATTTGCCAAATTGTGCATTTTCACAGCTAAGCATTGCAGGAGACTTGGACACTTTTTGCCCTTGGATAAATAGCATGGCCGCCATTTAGAAAATAGTGCACCCTCAAGGTTATGCATGGTTGAAAAGCTTTAATATACATTAGTCCTCACCTGAAATCATTACGCCAACATCAGCGCCCTCATGGTAAACAATGATGTCATAATAACTCACTCCGGAGTGATTGCTTCGTTTTTATTCAGCAGATATTGGAACCAGTTGAGTCCCACGGCATCCACCTGTTTGACCGTTCTTTAACGTTTTATGGTTTTAATATCAATCAGTCTGATATTCAATGTAATAGACACATTTGTTGATTAAAGTTCAACAAACCCAAATTTGAACGACAAATTACCTGGAGTCTTTAGCCTCTTATGAAGTCTCATATTTATTTGTGGTATGTTATTGTTGTGTTGGAAAATATAGCTGTATTTTCCAAGGTCCTGTCTATTGTTTGATACAAATTGAAGCACTTCATAGTTTGTTGAAAATGTGCAGTGCCGCTTTAACGCGCTGATTGAAGAAAGTGATCAAATGGCAATTACAATAACATACTGCACTCCTTGATTTATTTAGATTACTTGATGGATTTTTGGCGAAGCGAATAGTGCACGTTGGTAGTCATGTGCTGAGAAGGATGACGAACATGTGTTAAGAAGGGCTTTTGAGTTCGAGGTGGAGGTTTTGAGGAGGGGACGTCCAAAGAGACGTGGAAGAAGCAAGTGGCGGAGGAGATTTGGAGGGTTGGATTGATGATGGAGGAATGCATTGAATTGGGTGAAATGAAAGGGCTGTTCCTGCGAATGTGAGGTGAATCCAGCCCCCCTGTTGCCGGGGATAAAACCGGATTTAAACTTTGGTTTTACTAACTAACTAACTAACTACCCAACTTAAACAACGAACTAACATCACATTCTGATCCTTGACTACCCGGTAAGATGGCTGTCTTGTTGAGCCGGTGTTCGTGGGTCCTTAGGTTCGTGGGGCCTGGTGTCATGTATACTCTGATAACAGTGCTTGTGAAGCCCCATTGTGGTACCGCCTTCCTCTGCTCCTTTGTCTGCTGCTTCACTAGCCTGCCCTAGCTCACACTTCAAATAACAAGGCGAACTCGTATTTACGTGATACGTAAAAGCTGTCCCTGCCGAATGTCAAGATCACTAACATTCGATAAATGCAACTTTGCAAAAAAGAATGTGGGCCTTCATGATAGGCTTTCATCAGTGCAGGAATGTTTGGAGTATCCAATGTACAGTGTCATAAATATAACACTTCTGCTGATTTTTATATTATAGCTCATTTGAATACTCAATTTGTCAAAATCTATCATTCGTGGAACTCTCTCCAGCCCTCTTCCTTCCACCAGGTACATCAGTATACGCCTTACGGAACTAGAACTTTACACAGGCCTTGCAGGAAAATTTTCATAAATTATGCAATTAGATACTTAATTAGCATATGTTTACGCCCAAAATCTAATTAGATCGAGAATTCTCAACCCGCTTCTTTCCACCAAGTTACGTCCAGTTTTTCCCTTATCGGAACTCCAGATAAATCATATACAACATGGGTAACATTTTTTTTGTCACAGACGAACGAACGAACGACGGACGACGAACGGACGCTGCTCATTTTATAGTCCCTGTTCCCGAACTCGTTCGGCGGGGACACTAACTTACACTCAACTGTCAAAAGATTTGGACAAACTGTTATCTAAGAAATGGAGACATGAGTCTCAGATTAGTTGTCCAATTAAAGGTACTTAACTCACCTTCTAGTCCAGGCCATGTATAGAGATTTAAACCTGTTCATGTTTACCTTGTATGTACTTGCATATTGATTGATCAATACGCATCATGTGACCATATGTATAAATGCATGGCTTGTGGGACAGCCGAAAGTGGTTAAAAATCATGCATTCAGGCCACATATGAACTTAATGATTTAATTTGTAAGTAATATTAGCAGAAAGCCGAAAGTACAGTAAACATGAACATGTTTCATTGATAGGATTTTGGTTATTCTGCCCTCGGTCCTACCCATAATCCTATGAATTAACCCCTAATTCACACAAATCAAAGTTACAATTTTTGTACTTGGTTGCCATGTAACCAAAAAAGCTTCGATCAGAGACTTTACACCTGTTTTTGAACTGAAAGGGTGCAACTAAAAAACCCTCAACATGGTGTAAATAGATATCGTTACTAAGCCAATCTGTCATTTTGTTTTCGAGATACTTTTGTTTTCATAGACCATATTTGGCCTGATTCATAATTTTGAAATACATACAGTAAAGGGTAACGTGCGTAACGCAACAGGGGGACCTAAGTCATAAGTTGAGAAATACCTAATTTGAATATTCAAAACATAAATTACTTCTCGCTTATTTGTCTGAATTTTTTAACATGGTCGACCAAAAGTAACGATCTTTAGAAAACGTTGACAGTGTTTATAGGCTTTCAATATTTACCTTAAGAATTTTGTGGCATTTTGGAAAATTGTTAAAATTTGTTTGAAAACAACCAAAAAACAAAATCCTCAAACTACAATTTCTTTGTTTTTTGAACTAGCATTTCTGTAAAGTGGCTAACTTAAATGATGACATGTGGAAACGAAATATATGAGTTGAATGGAATAAAGGAAATTGAAAGCAGAAATCATCTTTTTCGTGTCATACTGCCCCTCAATATCATGTAAAATGGAATTTCCTCATTCTAAAGGATCAAGCAACACGTTACTGAAATACAGATTCTACACGTTTATATTTTGTAAAAACTTTGTTTTGATATACCGTGTCACATATAGATTCCCCTACCTTTCGAATTCTTGCATCAATATCTGTGGTGTAGGATAACACCAACGTACTACGCTTCTTTATCGCTCATCATTCTAAATAAAGCAAACCCACATCGTATTTATGGATGAAAGAAATATTAGCCAAGATTGTTGTTAGGAAAGCCAATATATCATCTACACATTT
Source organism: Ophioderma brevispina (assembly GCA_023653785.1). Classification (NCBI taxonomy): domain Eukaryota; kingdom Metazoa; phylum Echinodermata; class Ophiuroidea; order Amphilepidida; family Ophiodermatidae; genus Ophioderma; species Ophioderma brevispina. Next base: position 20,029 of record JAMKCH010006738.1, on the reverse strand, counting down.
GTTTATTTGATCTTTCTTTATTCAGGATACACTTCAGAGACACAGACCTCAGGTGCATAGTGTTCCTCAATTTTTTCATAAACAGTTTGCTGTTTGTATTGCCTTCTACAGTTAACAAATGTAAAGCAATACCTAAGGTAAGATGACTGGCTTTAATGCTTCGTTCCCAATCTTGTTGAACTTTCTCATGACATTTTTGGTATTGGTGAAAGAAACATGTGTGCCAATTTTTAATTTTTTCAAAAGAAGGTGTTTTTTAGAGATATGTCCCATACTGTGTTTTCAAATTCCCATAGACTTTGTACGGGGCCATTTCGGCAGTATAGAAAAATGACCAAACAGAGGCAATTTTTGGTGAAAAACTACACATTTTATTTCACTTATTTTCCCAAGTAATCGATGAGTTTATAAGATTGTGTTTGTTTTTAATGGTTAAAGAAATATCAAAATCTGTAATTTGTTATTTTTTCTGTGTGTCATCCCTTTTGTTGAAGTACTTCTAGAATTACTGAAGTATCCACTTTTCATAATTTTTAGACGAAACTACAACGCCTGTGGGTTAATAAGGTTTCATATGAAAGGAAATCCAATTTAGAAAATTCCCACGTTAGATTTTTTCTGATTGCGTGTTTCTATATGGAATATGGTGTTTTTAATTTTCTAAATTAGTTTTTCCCAAAAATATTTTTTTAAAAATATTAAAAAAAAAAAAAAAAAAAAAAAAAAAAAAAAAAAAAAAAAATTTAGGTATTTTGTTTCTATATACATCCCTAAGTTCAGCTTAAAGCATCTTCCATTTAGCCTGGGAAAAATTAGTATTGGAAAAATAGGGAATTTTTTAAAAAATAAATAAACACAAAACAAATCATGCACTCTTGAAACAAATCGTGGAGGAGAGTTCAACCCTTACCATATTCAAGTTTGGACTAACTTCATTCAGGTTTTGATTAATGGTCATTTTCTATAAGACCATTTTCTCATATTATCCGACCCTTAAGTGAATAGCCTATATAGTTTTTCTTTGTGTGTAATCAAGTAACCTAATAAAAACCACCCAAGTAATTTTATCCAAAGGTTTTTAGGATGCACACCAGAAAAATACACATTACAGTTTCATAAATTTCCTGTAAACCCTTCCAGCCGCAGAAGTTTAATGCGAGTCATGCATCATGTACTAGAATACATACACATAATTGGGAGCAAATGCCATGAACTATGGTTAACGGAATATATGGAAACTAGGAATTACAGTTTACCACCCACCACAATATGTGACAATCACAGTTTATACAATAGTTATTGACAAGCAATGAAGCAACCCTATACTCTGTTCGATCTCAAGTTGGGTGTGATGTCACTGCGCGTGTTTAGGTTTTGCACCAAGAAATGCACAACCACGTCGACCTGGAATTGCAGCCTTTACGCACACTACAAATAAAGGCGGCGCAATCCAAACGCTAGAGCAAATACAAAGTTGTGTCTTGACGTCACCCCCCCAAACTCGAGACTGAACAAGTATAGCAGGAAAGTTTTCTGGCAGTCCTAGAGAAAGACACGACATTTTTTAGAAAAGCTTACACCTCAGTGCAATATCAGGGCTGTTTACATATTTTTTCTGGACACCTCATATGTGAACTCAGGCTGGAAAAAATGCTAATTTTTTGGAGAATACAATCCAACAATCCAATTTCCCTCCACGATTGCAATTTCCCTCCAAGATTTAAAATTTCCCTTCAATTCTTATGTCAGGGGGGCGGATCCATGATTTGAAAAACGTCAAATTAACACCGGGGACTGACTGCTTAATTTGTCCAAAATGGGCTGATTTTGCCAGATTATGCAGAATTACCGCGGGAGGCGTTCGCACCCCTCCCTAGATCCGTGCCTGTATGTATTCCTTTATTTAAAGGACACAAAAAAATTCCCACCACTATCAAAATTTCCTGGGAATGTCATTCTCAAATTCCCCACTTTTGGGCATGGGCCCATTTTAGTAAGCAGAGACTAATTCTTACTTGTTTGTTGCTGCTTATGGCTGCTACCAAGGTCCATTCTCCCTTTTTTCTCGTTCAGTTTCTGTTTGTCTTTATGGCGATCTCTCTGGGGTCAAATTAAACTAAAACCCGTATTCTGGACTGTATTCCAATTACATCTTTAAAGAACATTTCATGATCTTAGGGAGCAGTCATATTTATAACTGGAAGAATGGGGAATAATTTTTGGTCACTTTTTCCTACATTTACCTCATATTGTATGAAAAATTTTTACCAATTGATATCTTTTTCGTCTTCACAAATTTCAATGTTTCGCCCCTGAGTTCCCTCTCTTTCTGAAAGAAGTTCTTTTCCCTCTTTAAATTAGACAACTTTTCTTTTTTACACAACACACACCCTGACGCCCACAACTCACGATGCATGGCACACATGCACGCAGACAAACTTTACGCATTCACACATATACGCACACTATGGGAGGTTGTTGTAAAGGGGGACTCTGGTTCATATAGATATGGGTGTGTAACCGTGGTTGGACTATATCATGCAGAAAGTCGAGCAATCGGAGGAATATCGGGTTGCATGAGTACCTGCAATGTTTATTTAATGTGTCATCATTTTTAGATTGACTTGTCCGCCCGCGCCGCTTGCCTGTCATCCCGATTGGTGTTTGGCATGCTTTTTGAAAAGCATGAGGCATTGCTTCACACAATTGCTATATTTGTGTTAGTCTACCTGACGGCCCCCGGTCAGCTTCAAGATCCAAAAAAAACCGTCTCTAGAGTACAATACCTACATACAGAATTTCCAAATATGCAATAGCAATGGTGTGCAGTAATGTTGAATGCCCCTTAGAAATTGGCAAGGGCTTTTCGGACTATATATCCTATTCTTATTCAGGTGGTTTTAATCATGTTAACAAGAAATGTGATTGGTTTAGAAGATCAAACTCTTCCATGCATTAAGGAAATAGATGGATAATGCATTCAGCAATTTCGCGTGTAGTTTAATGTTTGACACACATCAACGGGCTTTTTGTACGCAAATGCCCACTTTACGCTTTGGTGTTTTTAACTAAAAAGCAATAATTGTGCGCCTTGAATTGAAACATTTGTTTTCAAATGGGTGGCAACTATTTAAATGAATAAAAAGAATGGTGCAATAATATTTTTGACAAAATAAATTATTCGTCTAAAAGCCAAAAACTAAACAATTCTGGAAAAATAAGAATGACTATAACGGGGCCTGCATCGCACCACTCAAATATTGATGCCGTATCCATTATGACACCACCTAAGATGGCCAAAACAAAAATCTCTCTTTTATTCTCTAAATCAAAAAATCTTAGCATTCCCATTCAGAAAGGAATTGGGGGGGGGGGGAGTTTATGGTTGAACCTGCACATCCTATAAGCCATAACAGCACATTTTTTTGAAGCTCGCCCCCCCATTTCAAAATTTGATATTTTTTTGTCAACGTTAGGTTTTTTAATTGTCCCAGAAAACTATACCTGCCAACGAGAATGCCTCAAAAATTCATATTTTTTTTCCAGGGCGTTTTCACTCCTATGGAGAAACCCTCCTATTTGTTTCATACTAGGGGGGTTTGCCATACTCCCCACGCTTGGCCTGCGGGTTGGGGAGTAATTGGAGGTAAAGCGCCTTACTCAAGGCACAACACGTTGGCCGTATTGGACTCGAACCCATGATCTTTGGCATGCGGGGCGAGCACTCAACCACTAGACCACACAACTTGCCTCACATGCATTTTAAAGCCATAACGTAAACATTTTGTAATTTCAATTGGGATCCCAGATGGACTTAACACAACAGAGTAAAATGCTAATTTTATGGTCCTCCATGATAAAAATAGTGCCACTCAACCTGACTTGCCTGAACCAATACAAACAACTAATTGGATGAGCGTGACCCACAATGTCGCTATTTCCCGGCTATTTCATATTGGAAAGCCATGTTTCCAGCAGCCTTGAATTATTTTATCGTATATCTCCGATATTAATTCATTCTAATTGCAAAATTCCTTCCTTTGCGACACCCTGTTTCGAGCGAATCATACATATATAGGGTTTTAGCTATCCCGTTACCAGTGCAACCTGTAAAAATCACAATTGTTTTTTTAATTGGTGCCGCTCTGCAAAAGTTATTGCTTTAATCTCTCTCCCTCAGACGACATTCAGCAACTCTGTCTCTTCACCACCACATATACCTCTTCCTCCTGCTCATGCCTTCGAATTCTCCATGTCCTGCTGTCTCAGTCGTTTAAAATTAGGGTCTAAAGGAATCCCCGTTTTCATTACTTGTATCATAAAACCCAGGCGGGCTGGCTTTTTCTCAAATGGAATCTCAGCATTGTAATCAACACCACGCTTCTTTCTTCGTTTCTGTTTCGTGTCGGCACTTCGATTCCTCTGCACAAGTTCGCGACGCTTTTGGAGCTCTGCAGACCGGCGTGCTTCTCCAATTGCTTTTACCTGGCTTGCGTTTGGCTTTCTTGCCTTGGGTATTGGCTAGACGTGCTCTTTGCCTCTGATAACTCCAAGTTTCTCTGAAATGGAAACATCTTACATTGTTATTAGGCAAGTTATTTAGTTTTTTGTCTCAAAGAACAAGGCCTAACCTAAACAATTTTTTTATATTTAATATTGTCATTTAACCTGCTGTTGGCATGTTTGTACATCATATTGTTGCAAGTAATTCAAGTAATATTATTATTACATGCAGGCCCTATTTTGTGAGCATTTCATATACCCCACAATACACCGCTTACATCTTATACCACATAGACCCAAATTCACACCTTGATTGTGGGTTTGTTTAACATCACAAGTTCCCACAGAATTGAACAGTGTGTTATTTTGGGGTATCAAGCCATTTCAAGAAGTCAGTCAAAATATGTTGCAGATAAGATAAAAAAAATTGTGTCATTTCTACTGACACCAAATCTCAGGCTTGATGGTGTAAAAGGTGGGGGGTCAGGTGTGAGATCGGGTAGTGCCTCTTTAGGGTGCAGCGGTCTATCTTTTCAACGAGTCTCAGTCCTGGATTTCATTAACTTGGATATGATGAATCTTAAAGGTACAACAGAGATTTCAATAACTTTATCTCTAAAAATGTTAAATTCGGATTTTTGCACTAAAATTCTAAAGCTCTTTATTCAAAAATATCCCATCTGAAAGGATTAAGCTTAGACCTGATTCTTTGGTACAAAAATGTGAAATTCTAATTTGGGGGTTGAGGAGCAAATACAAAATTCAGCTTATGTTTTCTATTGAAATCATTATACCAAAGTCACCTTTTGTTTTCATTTGAATTTATTTCTGCAGCCAAATTAAAGTTAGGAGAATTAATTGGGTGTCTCATCTATATAAATCACTAATATGCATAGAAAATATAGATGACGTGAAATCTCTCGTTGCCCACATCACTGTGATTGGGTTTGTGCTGGTTACTTACCATTTCAGGTCCATATCAATGGGACGGTCTACAGGTTTTGGTCTCAGGATTGGGATCTATCTCTCCTGGCTTCAATTTTTTCTGGGATCATCTGTAGGTTCAACCATCCATCTCTTTCTTCTGTGCCTGATCACTGTGCAACAAATGGTACAAAAAATGAATTCAAAACTTTATCAAACTGGTTTGAAATTTACATATTTGCTGACATATACAATCACTGTGGGTGAAACAAGCCTAAGCTCAAATCGAATTAGTCCTTCATATAGAAAAATCGCCAACGTTGTTATAAAAATTCCGGATCTGTAATTTTTGTATACACGTATCCTATGGCAAGCATTACTATCCATAAAATGTTTAATGCATCAAAACCAAAAAATATGATTCATCTCAAGAACTTTGGAATTGTTCATTTTAGGTTACTATCTTCGTTGTAACCTTGTAGTGACACTATTTTGATTACACAAAAAATTATATTTTGAAATTCTGAGTCAGCCTTTAGAAAGGTACCATTTGTGATCCTAGCATCATTTGGTTATAGTTCACTAACATATTCCTGAGAAAAGGTTACTTCCAAAATTTCAATTGATTTCTGACAAGTGTTTGTGGGTAGGCACACTAAGTGGTCTGTATACACGCTAACCCCATAGGCCAATGTATTGTAATTTTTGTTATGTTATGGACAGAAAGGAAAATACAAAATTAAGGATTTCTGCAATGAGCAATCAAATTTGCCCGCAAGGGCACACATGTTATACTTAGGCCAAACAGTTCAGATGACATAAAAATCTAAACTTTTTTGGCGTAAGTTGGCGGGGGCCGGGGGGACGAGGCTGTGGATCACAAAATGCAACTTTAAACTGCTGTCTTTAGGTATTTTATCAATATTTTGATGTTTTAGGAGCGCTATACATTCAGCCATATGTGATCATATCTTTCTTTAACTCCATGTCAATTTCAGCACCAAAATAATAAAGTCTGTCATGGAACGGAATTCTAACAGTTTAAATGGGATTTATAGGATTTATCAAAAGCCTGACCACAGGCCTTCTTCATCAGAACCTTATACCAAGGACGTACCAATCACTTTCTACACCCAATTGGGAAAATTAAGGTTTTTATAGAGCAATAATCCGGTGACATTCGTTCAGGTGTTTGGGGTAGCGGTCAGTATACTTACAAATATACCTTACCTAGACATTATCGATATCAGAAATATCGAATATCGATATACCGCCGTATTTTAACGATAACAACCAACCAGATTTATCGATTTTTGCCTTGGTATTAACATACAATCCGAAAAAAAAAAAACAAAACAAAAAAAAATTACATCGCATGTGCAGTGCAGTCAAGTTTTTGTCCCTGCAACCATTGCGTTGTTTATTGGAATAATTCGCGGCCGATTTCCAGCACTGCCGTTCTTCAAAAATATAATGTAGGACCTAAACTGCAAGGAAGACATGATTGTAGGCAACCCTAACTAATCAAATTCACCGAAAGAATGAATCAGAAACAAATAATATATTTAATTAAGAAGTCATAGTTACATAGTAACCATAAACTATCTCTAGATTACGATGCTAATTATAGCCATCGGGCGGACCGTCGCCCATCCATGACAATATCAGATGTGGAAACAGTAAACCCTAAACCATTTAAACCGTTTTTAATTTGAAGTGTTTGGACCTGTCGGTTTTGCGTACAATTATATTACTACTTATTTCAAAAACATATCGAAGACAGGACGGTAATATAAATCCTAAATTTGTTTCACGTTATTTCTGCATCGACTACAGCCGACGGAGACCGCAACCCGGCCACCACAGGGCGGTAGCACGTGCGCGCAAGTTAAAGTGTTGTGGCCAAAGAGAGATGTTTCAAAATAATAGGTGTCGCTTAAAAAATAGTGAAAATTCTGATTTTACTCCGTTGTAAAGCTTTCCATCAGAAAGATCACCATCTGAAAGGATAAGATGAGAAAAATACAAAAAAACACGAAAAAACCCTTTTAAAATTTTAATTTCGTATAGGAAGCCAAATGCGAAAATTCAGCCTAGTTTTATATTGAAATTAAAAACAAGCAAGTAATCACTCTCTTCTCTCTTTTAAGACATTTCTGTAGCCAAATACAATGGTAAGAGATCTACTTGAGTATCATCCATATGAAAATCACATTATGACATGATATTGGGTGCCTCAAAATCTCTCGTTGCCCATGTAAAACAACCTATATCCAGGGGCCGTTAGCACGCCCCGGCTTTCGGATGTCTGGAGGGATTGCATAAACCGGGGAATACCCGATTACACATTGGCCAGAATGCATTGTTAAAGCGACCTGATGACATCAACGTAAGGAAGTATGCATGTGTATCACAAGTTCTAAATTTAATCAGTCGTTCCAACCCGCAAATTAAACAGGGGTATTTGCATTGTGTGGTGAGAATGTGATGTCATAGACCGCTTCATAATGCATTCGGGGAATTCATACTCTGTGCTATCGGTCAATCAATGCCGCGTTGTATTATTGGATTGGAAGAATGGATTTTTGGTGTTGCAATAGTCACACACGTTTTCATTTTCTCCAAGTTTTGCAAAGCAATTTTATTTTATGTCTCGGCTGCAAAACGACTTCAAGTGACTTCTCATACAAAAAGTAAGTAGTTACACAAAAATATAATATCTCGAAAATTGCATACATTTATAAAATGTTTACAAAAAGTAATCACACATTTTTTTACAAAACAAGTATTAATATTAAAAAAAGTGAAAAATCCCAGTAGTTCGTAAAGTTGGATGTTATTAATATTATTTAAATTGATTTCTAGAACTCTAAACTATGCAATTAAACGGTAGCATTTCTTTGATTTTTCTGTATGACAACTACACTAATAATCTTTTAAAAATCAGTGAAATCCGAAACCCCTTCAAAACAATTTAAAATTTATTCTCCGCACCCACAAAAGGGCGTCGGTTTGATTCCCGCATGGTCCAGGGGCCATGGTCGGCACGTACACTCGTCGCCTAGCAACGTAACTACGGCGGCAAGTCAACAAAGGGCAAAACATGTGGGTGGTAGTGGTAACTCTTTAAATTCAAAACGACAATTTTTAATAATTGAATGTAAAACGTACGATGAAATAAATTAACCTGAACCTGTAAACGTTTTCCATTTCGATGTAGGCTAAATATATTTATAAGACCCTCTTTTCTGGATTGCAAAATATCTCAATTAAAAAAGGGATTATGATTAGGGACCGACCAATTCAATTTCAGATAAATCTAAATATAATTATCTAAATTTAAGCTATTCGATTTTGTCTTCTAAAATGATGAACAAATCCTTTTGGGATCATTTTTTTATAAATTCCACGAAAGAGGGAGTGGTGTCCATGAGTTGGCATTTCATCAAAAAATTTGTGACACCTAGTTTGGATGGTGAGGTTTAGTTTTTATAATATTCGATAGAAAATAGTATGTCCATGCAAAATATTATATATCCAGAAGACGCCAGAATTACCAAACCAATGACCTAAATAAAAAAATGCGGATTTCTTACGGAATTCCCACATGGTTATATAGTATTTTTGCACAGCGAAACGTAGCAAATTTCTAACATTATAGGCCCTAGCATCAAAATGTTACTAAATTTATTATTTTTCATGTCAACAATATATTTGCGTAATCCAATAAATGCGTTATATTTCTACAACAAATCTGAAATTCTTAAATTTATGCCCGATTGTTATAGAATATAAAGAGCAAATGAGAGCTAATACACGCACACAAATAGAACAGGACTGTTGGTTAGGGCTGTCAGTTTCCGGTTTATTGCCTAACCGTTTAAACGGAAAGTCCGACGACCGGTTAACCGTTTTTAAACGGAAGACTGACCTCCCAGGTCATCACCATGATGATTGGTGTGTGCAGCGAAATTGAGCCAATAAAAGGGGAACCCCTTGGGGAAAAAATCCCGCCCGTTATCATAGGACAGTACATATTTGCGGCTATTTGTGATATACACACATGCTTCTTATAGGGTTAACAACTACATATTTATTGATTCAGGTTTCTAATCATATGCTATTAACAAGTTAGCACTTGTTGAAACCTAACAAAATCTGATATCTCACCTCAGTCCGGGGCCCTTCTGAAACCAACAAATCATGATCTCTCACCTCAGTCAGGGACCTTCGAAAACTAACAAAATCATGATATCTCACCTCAGTCGGGACTCTGAAACCTAACAAAATCATGATATTCCCCTCAGTCTGGGACCTCAGAAACTAACAAAATCATGATATCTCACCTCGGTCCGGGGACCTTGAAAAACAACCTACTAAAATCATGATATTCACCTCAGTCGGGACCTCAGAAACCTAACAAAATCATGATATCTCACCTCAGTCCGGGACTCTGAAACCTAACAAACTCATGAGAATCTCACATCAGTCCGGGACCTCGAAACCTAACCAAAAATCAGGAGATCTCACCTCAGTCAGAGGCCTCAGAAACATAACCAAAATCATGATTCTCAACCTCAGTCCGGGCCTCTGAAACCTAACACAAATCATGATATCTCACCTCAGTAGGGAACCTCTGCTGCAACCTAACAAAATCATGATTCTTCACCCTCAGTCCGGGACCTCTGAAAAACTTAACAAAATCATGAATCTCAACATCAGTCCGGGGAAAACCCCCCCCTTTCAGAAACCTAACAAAATCATGATTATCTCACCTCAGTCGGACCTCTGAAACCTAACAAAATCATGTATCTCACCTCAGTCGGGACCTCTGAAACCTAACAAAATCTGATATCTACCTCAGTCCGGGACCTCTGAAACCTAACAAAATCATGATATCTCACCTCAAGTCCGGACCCTTCTGAAACTAACAAAATCATGATATAACCAACTCCGTCCGGACCTCTGAAACCCAAACACAAATCATTGATATCTCACCTCAGTCCGGACCTCTGAACCTAACAAAATCATTGATATCTCGCCTCAGTCCGGGACCTCTGAAACCTAACAAAATCTGATATCTCACATCGTCGGGACCTCTGAAACTTAAAACAAAATCATGATTCTAACCTCAGTCCGGACCTCAGAACCTAACAAAATCATGAGATCTCACTCATCCGGGAACCTCTGAAACTAACAAAATCATGATATCTACATCAGTCCGGGACCTCTGAAACTAACAAACATCATGATATCTAACCTCAGTCCGGGGACCTCTGAACACCTAACAAAATATGATATATCACCTCATTCCGGAGGACCTCTGAAACAACAAAATCATGATATCTCACCCTCCAGTCGGTCTGTGGGGACTCTGAAACCTAACAAACTCATGTGATATCTAACCTCAGTCCCGGGACCTCGAAACCTAAACCAAAAATATGATATCTCACCTCAGTCCGGGACATCGGAAACCAACAAAATATTGAGATATTACTCAGTCCGGGACCCTCAGTATCTGTAGCCGACAGAAAAAGAACAAAAAAATGATCCATCATTTCGCACCCAGCGCATCTGTTTTCCACGCAAAATTTCGACATGTAGATATGTGCCGATTGTTTGTTCTGTTTGTTACCTTGGTAATTATTACTGTAGCCCATTTGAAGTATTGATAGGAGAATTCGTCATGACGATTAACGATTGTACAAAGTTTCCAAAAAGCTAATATTCTTTACTTTTAAAGTTGTATGAAAATACTAACTGCAAACAAACTGCCTCGCCTAGTGACCTCATTTTCTCCAGGGTAAGAATCATCTTGCCCCAGGTCATCGACCACGTTGGCCGAGTTGCTCTTGAGGGTAAGCCGAATCGGCGAGAATATTATGACGACTGAATATTTTCCGATGCACGTGGATTGATTAAATGAATTCATGTTGAAGAAACAGGTATGTCTTTACACTAAATGCGACTCAACCTTCAGATCTACGGGTTTAAATGGCCGATAATGCTCGTAAAATCACACCATTTTAGTCAGGTTAATGCAAAGTAAAAATTTATTGTGGCCGGCCATTGACGATGCGACTCTCGGCATATCAAACACCGATAAGTGTGTGCATGGGCATGAAAACTATACTACATTGATGTATCGTTGTTTTAATGTTGTCTGGGGAGAATTATGTCGATATGACCAATAGTGGTTTGGGTCGCAGATTGTGTAAAAACAGTGCATAAAAATTTGGTGCATTTCTTTTCTGTTCCTATTTCTGTACAGAATTTTGGGTGGGTTTTGTTTTCCATAGTCCCCGATATGAAACAAAAGTTCTGACAAAAGGAGAGAGGTAAAAGGGTCCCCGTTTAAACATTTAGCGACTTTCTAAAACCTTTAAAGGCCTTTCGAACCGTCGGGAACCGTTTAACCGGTTAATACTGACAGCCCGATCGTTGGTCAAGCAACTGTCGGTCGCCATTGTAAGATAGTACGTGTGTGTGAACTTTTAAAACGTTACGGGGATCGATTATTCGGACATCCATGTGCTTCGTCGCCTTTTAATTGTTCATTCGAGCAGTCTTGAGGACACTTCGGGACTATACATGAACGATTTTGTATCGAAGTGTGTTCAACAGACCATATAGCCCACGCATGATAGTGTACGTGGACAAAAGGAGTAAGCATGAAGGGACTACAAAAGACGCGGGGGTTTATGACAGTATATTGCACCTGTTTTATGCGTGATTATGGATGATGCAATGTCTGAAATTGACTGCCGCGGCGGGAATATACCACTTGATATCGTGTACATCGGCACAATAACGAATATAAAAACGGTATCGGTGATATGGCTTTGAAGAAAATAGCATACCGCCATTTCGGTATTATTAATGAAAATACCGGTATTCGATATCGAGGTGCTTATACCTTACCTGTAGATCTGACACTGGGTATGCCTCATCACACATTAATATTGTTTGGTGTAGGTTGAAATGCTTACTTACAACAAAAATATAACCTAGTTTTTGAATGTTGAGGGGTAGGTTGTATATAATTTTAGATTTGGATTACCTATCAACATACTTTGGGGAATTTAAGTTGATGTAGGCCTATCTTGCTGACACTGGGCATATTATTACCCATCATCAGATTTTTGGGTGATTCTACTTACAAGCGATCTCAATATCTTTCCAGCACTGGGCTGGCAGTTGCCTACAATGGGTGCTAATTGGGCGCCACTGTGTAGGCTTCAGCTTGGGCCAAATGAGAAGTTTATCATCCTCCTCTTCTCCATTCGTCTTTTTGATGTTGGATCCAACCACTCAAACCTATGATGGGAAGACAAAGCAAGAAATGTGTTGAGTTGAGTTTGCAAGTTTCAACACATGTATCCACTAACTGACATGCTTTATTTCTGTTTTAAAGGGTTTGTAGATCAGCAGCAGTCCCACACCACACACATTTCCCACAAAAACAAAAAAACTTCTCCCCATTCTCCCTTGGGCCGACCAGCAAAAAATCAGCAATCAGCAATGGAGTTGGAAGAACTTGATAAATATTAAATTTTTTGCCGTCGATGTTGTATGTAAAAGTTAAATATGGCTTTGTCTTGGTCAGTTGTGATTGAAATGATTTTCAGACAATGAACCATTTTGAGAAATTCAGACAGCACACAGATGTACGCATGACAGAGCTATGATGATTTAGTACTTTTCGTGCACGACAGAAAAGAAACCCCTAGTTCGAATCCCAGATTGCCTTTCCATGCCTCTCAAGAATTTAATACATTGCCCTTTTGTGCCTCTATAAAGTTAACCCCATCAGATCCCAAAATATTTTCAGCCTCTCAAGTTGCCAATGCCGCTGCTACTCGGGAATTTAGCGATTTACTTGGGGCTTGCCCTTTGGTTTGCCTGTGGGAACAAACAAATTTACCAAAATAATCACACATGTAGCTTATGTACCCATCTGGCCTGCACTGTTTGGCTGACTTCCTGTGCAGCAATGATGCATCCTCGACCACTGGTTCGCCTATATTTCATAAACAGTGCTTCAAGTTCTCATCCTGCAAGAAAAAACAAAACAAACAACACAATGTCTCTTAAACCAGCATAATCATAAAATTGAGCACCGCCACAATATCCCTTCCTCATCAGTTCTCCGTGAAAAGAAAAGGTCGAATGTGGAAATTTATATCAGTTGCCAATTATACTGAGAAATGTTCAAAGGAATTGGCTATTTACTATCAGTGTGCTTGCGGAAACACCAGGCAAACCCTTTGCAACTAGAGCCAATCCACGGAAACTCAGCAAGGTGTGACCACCGTACATTTTCTTTTTTTTAATTTCATTCAGCTTAAAAAAGGATCAGGGCCTTCTTCGGTCACACCTTTGTGACCTAAAAATGGTATATTTTTTATTTTCAACCCACTGCTGTTTTGCAAATATAGGCAAATCTGTGATTACTTTTGGTATAATGAGTTACCTTTAATTTAGTCCAAACCTACATGTAAGTGGACCGAAATGACGAAAGAAAATCACCTGAAAATATCATAGATTTGGAGAATATATTGTAAACTTCTTCCTAACCTAAACTGATTTCAAAAATCTTCTTTTAAAGAAGCATAACCCTAACCCGTCCGAGGTCAATTCAATGAGAGCAACATCTGTTTGTACCGGTTGTAATGGTTTCTCATTGATCTCGGACTTAACAACTATTGTCTGTTGCGAAAATGACTCTCATTGCATTCTCATTGAACTGGGACCATTTCCCCGGAAGGGGAGATGAATGATTCTCATTGCATTCTGGACAGTTCCCGCAGAGATGAGATTCCAGCATTTCCGATAACCCGGGCTCCCGAGTGATTAACTCTGTGAATGTTCACTCTCACGCATGGGAAAAAAAACTTGCCAAGAGTGATTTGCACTCTTGGGATTTGACTAAGAAAAGGTTGTTTGGGCCTCCAGCTATCCTAGGACTCATTTTCATCTTTCAAAATATAATGAAAAAACTGCCTTCCGACTGCCACTTTCAACCCGACATTTATGGAAAAGTAGGGAATGGACGCTCATGGGGACAATGGGGAACATCAAAAGGCCTCTAAAATCAATCTAAGACCTTATCAAGTGCACCCAATTTGGAATAAACCTTGTTTAACAGGTTGCACGTGCTCAGGCCCATAATACAAATTGCCGATTCTGGGCACGTTGTCCATGATGATGAGATGATTATTTAGGAGTACTATTGAAAGTCTCTATAAAAAACTGGATATGATTTATATGGTTGTTTTTATGCCAGTTTAGTTAGTAAATTGGAAGAGTTCTATACTCTTATTTGTAATCATGGTCGGTATAGGAGTGATTTGGGATCAGAAAGAAAGGGCTATACCAAAACAATCTTAATTGCACATTTTTAAAAAAAAAAAAAAAAAAAATTTATAGATATTAAAACGAGTGCATCAAATGATGCAGTAATCCATTAATTGAGATTGTTAGGGAAGGTAGTTGTGGGGTATAGGTCATGTAGGGTCATTACAGGTCAATTGACAAATAGCCCAACGGCGTCTGGGCCAGTGGTTATTCTTGAGAAAGTTTGGTGGCTATACAACGTAATTGGAAGGAAGTTTAGATATTTTGGGGTCCAAGGTCAAGTAGGGTCATTGGAGGTTCAAAAGGGAAGCCCTGGACCATTAAGAGTCATTCTGTACATACAATAAGATAAGGTTCTGGAACCGGGGGTTCTTTAGTAGTATTTTTACTAGGCGATTCCCGGATTTGGCTATCACTGTGTTTTGCGATCACCTGGCTTGAATGGACCCTCGGGTTTTGCGGTTACCTTTGACCTTGAATGACCCCTGAGACCTTGCCATGACCTTTAAAAATTTCATCTCAACACTCGACCCCGCCCACAAGTTTCGCCTGGAAACACCAAAGTTTACCCCCATTGGAGCTCCTTTGACTTGAAGACCCCTGAGGACATTTGATTCACTAACCTATACAAACTCGGTCTTCGACAGGTCAAGGGGCACCCACCCCCCACAAGTTGCAGGAAAGGTGCAATCCTCGGTCTCAGAAACATATGCAGTCAGACAGACAGACCGGTGACAGACCACCGGTTTATAGATGTGCAAAGGTTTGTTGAACGTGGGGCAAAGGTCATTTAGGTCATAGAGGGTTTTTAAACTGTACTACCTATATGAGTCCTACCAAGTTCCTTTGAGCATGTTGGTGGTCACTGTAACTTATTTGAGGAAATTGTTTATACTAGTGTGGAGCCCGAGCTGCGACGTGGGTCTTCGCTAGCAGAGTATACCCGTTTAGTGAGTATACTGGAATGTTTTCAGAACAAAACCAAGGTACTGTATTCGACCATAATTAGCACCCTGGGGCTTCATATCCATACGTCAAAGCATGGGTATGAAGGCACGGCCAAGTTACCCATAATGACCCCTACATGATGTCTGACCCCAAAATGACCCCTCGAAAGTGTTACCACAAAGTGGTACGGCAAAACTCGACCACCATATCAAAACACTTATCTCCAAGTTCAAAGCACGGCCAAGTTACAAGATAACGACCCCTGGATGACCTTGACCCCAAAATTGACCCATCGAAAAACAGACCACAAAAAACTGTACGGCGAAACTCTACCACATACCAAAATCCCACACATATCAATACGTCAAAGCACGGCCAAGGTCCAGACAACGACCCCTGGATGACCTTTGACCCAAAAAATGAACCCCTCCAAATCGTGACCACAACCTCGTACGTCGGAGCTCTACCACACACCCAAAATTCATATCCGTATGTGAAAGGACAGTGAAACATAGCAGGACCAAAACCACAAGCCCACATTGTCATAGCATTTTTAGTTCAGAAGTGTTTTATTATGTAGTGACACAATGGTAAAAGGCCCCATATGGGTAATATTAGAGGCCACTCTATATAACTCAATATGAGACTTCATGTAAGTGGTTCTTTTGACGACGTGTGAAGGTAATCGGCAAATGTACTCTAAACAGTTTTGAAATTAAACTCCAGAGTTTACCACGGTGGCCTACAATGATCTGTAATACAGCCATGATTGATAACATCGATATCATCTCTTTACAGCCATTACAGTGACGTTGGTTGCACACGTAATAAGGATATCAGAGGGGTAATGACATACTGGTAGCAGAGCAAATTGTCGGGTTGTTTGACTGGTTTTTTTTTTTTAAATTCTCTATAATTTTCGTATGGTAGGCCACTTGAGGGCATATCCTCTATCAAAAATAGAGGAGGAAGTATTGACAAATTCGCTGACTTCTTGTTGAACAATTTTTAGGATATTCCTAGTCAAAATGTAATGAAGTTCTGGCAGATGTGTTCCCAAGATTTCCACTTAGTATTGATATGCTTACCGCCATTATTTCAAACATTTTCCGATTTCAACGAAGCGGAATATTAAAAGGTAAAAGTCGAATGTTAGGTCAATCATGTAGTTGGCAGCACCGTCGACACAAAATCTAAAAACCATGTCAAAAGTAGGGCAAGCGTGTTTGTCGTCCAAACTCGCATAGATATCGTATCCCAGTGTAGGGTTATTAAAAATTCCGAAGTATGCCCACCGCGGTCGCAAGTGATTACCTCTTTTGTTTATATATCTATAGGATCGGAAATTTATATCTAAAAACCTTAATATATTAAAGTGGCCTTTCAACTTTCAGGACCACTTATGAATACCAGAACTGGCTTTCAACAGTCAAGGTGCGTTAAAACGGTCAACGTAGTGGAACATCGATTAGAGGAACAGCCACGCTGGGCATGGTTTACATTGTCGCAGCAATGATCATTGTATCGAAAACAGCCCAAAAGAATTAATGACAACCAGAAAAGGTTTCTCAGCGTACACTAAAATTGTTTCTCAAAAGGACTCCAAAAATATAACCAATATACAAAAAATAAAAATTATAAGTTTGGCCGTCAAACCAGCAACCAACAAACCCAACTTTTCATCCATCCTTATACCATTAAAAAAAAACACTATGCAGGTCCGTATAAATGCCATAATGGAAAAAAGCTTGCTTTCTGCAAAGGACGATACACGATACCAAATTGCTAAGGTACGGACTTAATATTTTTGAAGTTTTGGCTTCACCTAAAGATAGGCAATTGTACTTTGCTGGGAAAAATCTTGAGACTGGTTGCAACCGGGTTATTAAATCATGTACTCCAAGTATGATCTCAAGTAAAACTACTTCTTTTGGTCATCTCTATAATTATACGTCGGGCGCACTTCATACAGGGAAATGGGTGACAATAAATCTACTAAGTCAAATGAACTGGCACTTGGGTTTGACCCTCAGTCCCTGTAAGCCCTTGGTAGATATTGGTAACACGATCACCATTTCTTTTTCGCCCGAAGAACCCCACTAGTACCGGTTAATAGGTGCACCACTAAACCAATAGCATTCAGTAAAGGAAAGACGGACAAGCACGGCAATCAAATGATGTCCACAACTTGACAAAAAGAAGATACAAAAAGCACATAAACTGACTCCCGTCACCAAATTCAAAAAAAAAAAATAAACCTACGGCGAAAGGCCATTAGCTCAAGAACAATTTGCCGAAATTTTCGGCGAAAACGGACATAAAACGGCCCGCCCGACTAGTTTCGCAAATAAGAGCCGAATAAACACGCCGCTCTCGATGCAATAATCCATCAATTCAATGAATTGATGGATTAAAAAAAAATACTTTTATGATTCATATGGCAAATCCCAGTTGCCAGACTATGTGTTACCATATGAATTATGCATAATGCTGGAAATTTGCTGTTTCTAGATTTCCTGATGTCACAGGCTCTGAAATTAAAGACTTTCGAAGGGGGTGTTGTACTCAATTGTTTTGTTTTTTTAAATTCAAAAGGGGTTATACGGGACTGCGGGGATGGAGGTGGGGTCATACTTATTTTTTAGGGGGGCAGGTGGGGAGGGGGCATACCAATTTTTTTTTAGGTTGGAGAATACTAAGATTTTTTCTTGTCTTACACAGGTGGGTTCTATCATTTTTTTGGGGGGAGTGTTAAAGGAGTGAGTGACCTTATCCATTTCTTTGGGGAAAAGATAATTGTTCCATTTTTTGCTGCTGGGGTGGGTGGTGACATTTAGGCTGAGGGCTATCAAATTTGTAGAAACAAACCTGTTGTTTATTCCTGAAATATTTGCTCCAAGCTTACAGGCAATTTTGGTTTGAGTTTGTTCATTGGTGTTTTGGGCTCTTTAGCAAATTTCTTTTATTAATTTAAAATTAGGAACTTCTACAATAGAGGTTAAAATGAGACATAACTAATCAACATTGATGCGCTGTTAAATGCGAACATGATGGCAGTTTTAATACGCACAATTAAGTTCACGGAAAATTGCCTTGCGATCGCGTTAAAAATGTTAACTCTTGGAAATTCATTTCACCCTGTGAAATCTTGAGTCCCAAGAGGGAAATCACTCTTGGAAAATCTATAACAGAAATGCTGGTCTCCTTGCTTCTCGACCGTTTCCCTACAGAGGTGTTTGGTCTCATTGCTTCTCGGCCTTTAACGACTTTACGAAACTTACTACCCCCCCGGTGCGGGCAGTCCAAGATGCAATGAAATGCAAAAATTTGCTTATCTCATGATCTCGTACGTAAAAAAAATGATTCTCATGGCATCTCGGACGATGGACGTGTTAGGTATGGCAAGTTATTTCTGATTTTAAGCGGCATGGAACATTTTCCACAAAATATGAAATTCTTCATTTGCTCTCAAATGATAGTCTAGGCAATTGGACGAACAGAGATATGTTTTACACACTAAAAAATAAATCCCCAAAACAGATAGGGATATGATATGAGGATAGAGGGACATCCAGGTTAATGGTAAATTTGTAGGCCAATTTAAGTTTTCCATAACCTTTAATCAACAAATGTGTATATCCATGAATATTTTTGACTTGTACCAGGATATTAAAACCACAGAGTGTATCGACCGATCAAACAGTGTGCATTAGCGTGGAAACATGATACGGTAGTGCGTGTTCTGTGTAAAAACATTTTTGTTGTTATGCCTGAATTTAGAGTCGCAGGCGACGTTAAATTATAAACTCGTTTTATGTTTACCAAAAGGAAGTGATTTGGTGCGTCTTAATCTCATTCGGTGAGGGCTTTTGTATATAAAAGGGCTGTAAACATGCAAAAATATTTATTGTGAAAAATCTTGAGGGCGCACATTTTTCAAATGTGCCAGTCTCTTAATGCATTTAAAACGGTGGCAGAATACTAAAAAAAAGTTTGTTCAGAAGAAATGTGAAATATCGCAAGGCGAAATGTTTTTTTTTTAAATAAAAAAATGCTAATGCGAAATGGGGTTTTTCTTTTTTTTTTAATGCATTTTTGGCCATTTTTTTTCAATTTTTCGGCCGCTTGCGGCTAGGCCAGCCTAGTGGGCAGTCCATCATTATAATGCGTGGCGGTTCCAAAATTTGGAAAATCGGCAAAAGGGTTGGGGGCTGACATTTTTCACTAAAAAGGGGGTGGACGTGTATAAGCGTGGAGAGAAATATAAAGGGTGGCCGTAAAATTAATGTAATGAAAC
>JAMKCH010006737.1:0-59902 GCA_023653785.1 Ophioderma brevispina | reverse complement strand
CGCATGAAAATGGTTTCATAGTGCACGCCCTCGGTTGGGTACAAAGTGTGGGTAAAATTTTAAAATTTTACTCAACCGTTGCTAACAGTGTATGCGTCAAAACCATTTGCAAATTGTAAAGTCAAAGGGTCCGCTTATGTTACAATCCAGAATCTTTCGGAGTTCAAAGATTTGGTGTTCAAACTTCGAAAGCTGTGAGTCTTGTGTGTGTCTGTGTGGGCGTGTGTTGTGGTGTTATGTGTGTGTTTATGTAATAATATAATGAATAATGTAATGGCCACCATTTCCATCATATTGACTCTGTTGTTTGTTTTGTTCTTACGTGCGTGCTGTTATATTCGGTTGGTAGTTAGAATCTTGTTTCCACGGTCATCCTTAACCAACTTTTATCTTTCGGCATTCAAAGGCAATTTTAACTTTCTGAGAATTGTGGGCGACTAGGCTTATTCATGGTGCAAATCAATTCAATTTCATTTTTATGGTGTGAGCTTTCAAGGTCAAGAGTTAAACCCTTTATATATACAATTAACGAATCAAACACAATATTTTTTTTATCACAATTGATTTGTTCAGATTGTAAATTTTAAACCTATTAACATAAATTGAGCATTCAAAATATAACACAATTCATAAAAATATCACTCTTTACTGGAGTGACTTATTGAGTTTAATCCGACGGCGTTTACAGGTCAACAATGATAAGCTTTCCACAGCGGCGAGGATTTTAAAATAGCAGTCGTGTTCCAACAACAAGTGCGTGTGAATTGTCTTCAGTCCTTCTTGAAGCAGTTCTGAAGATTCGTTGTCCAACAGTTGAAAACGACAAGTTAAACCGAAACATCGCGGGATGCAAAACTTAACTCCACGAGTCTGTTTGTCGCATATGTCCAACACTTTTAGACCCACAAAATAAATCCTTTCGAATTTTGAATGCTATTTAGGCTTCACAGACAAGCAGCTTATAGGCAGTTAGTCTCCTTATGCTATGTGGTAGCTAAATTAATAACTATAAATCCTGGTATCATACGGCTCAATCTCCAACTCACGATCCAATTATGCCAAGTCAGAGCAATGTGTGAAGAAGTAATGAGCCCATTCTCTGACTTGGCCAGAGTCATGGGTGAGAAAGGTATAAAGCCCATTAAGTGCGGGTTAAATTTTTTGGCCACGCACAATATGCCACAGCACAGATATACAGAAAGAAAGAGAGAGACGTGAGAGAGGGAGAGAGAGAGGGAGAGGGAGAGATGGAGAGATAGAGAGAGAATTGAGCGGAAAAGACTATACGCCACACACACCACTAACCAAAGTGCCGTTCTGCTGGTCGAACAAAACCCACAAAAGTATGGACTATGAAGAAGGCCGCAAAACAATCTGGGACTTATATCAAACTACTAATGCGAGTTCAAAACAACGTGGTAGTGGTGGGGTGGTGGTGTGAATGGTGGGGTGGTGGTTGGTGGTCATTGCTGATGATTGATGATGGATGATGAGGATGATGATGATGATGATGATGATGCTGATGATGATGCTGATGGATATACTGTACATGGCAGGTGAATTAAAATATATATAGTGGCATCAACGAAAGGAATGGTACAGTTTCACATCCTATAACCAAATTTGAGTTTACGTGAATAACAAAAAAAAAGGCGATTTCTGGAGCAGAAAATTTTTTAAAGTCTTTATATGAGAAAGAATTTCATATACAAGTTGTCGGAAGCTATAAAATTTCCAGGCTTTAGGCATTCATCATCGAATTGCTCTCGATTATCGTATATATGATTCGACATTATTGATTACTACATGACCTATCGGCTACTATTGAGCTTAAATCACAAGTTTTAAATGAATGGTTTCGTTCATTTATCTATCAGCCCCTGAGTGCGGTATAACTATAAGAGTCGGATTACGTCTTATTAAAAACTTGAAATTACGCGTTACACAGCTGCGGCTATGTCGTGAATACGATGTGTAAAACGGTTATCAGTGCCCATATCGCACATACAATCCTCGGCTCGCTGTTATTACTTTTGTGCAGCTGTACATGTGGGCCCGAGTTGTACTTAAGATACTAGGCGGACAGTATCTGTTTCTATTTGGTAGTCAAAGATTCTTATGGGAAATTTGCTAGAACGGGGACAATAAAACGAAGATGTCACCTTTGACCTATTTTTTTTAAAAATTCTCGTCCTGCATATAAGGCTAAAGTCTTTTTGAACAACTGAAATTCAGGCTTTATCAGGCTTTACGTTGTTAATCAATTTTTGCTGCCGTCGAATATCATCTCCCTTCGTTTATGTAATAATGAAAGTAACACAATATCACTTCGCCTTTTTTCGGGTCACAATTTCGTAACTGAATTCCACCTTGCAAACTGAAATGTTTCTCCTATGGGCGTTTTTATGCATTATAAAATTTAACCATAGCGACACAAGTGAGTTTTTAATGCATGCTTCATCAAATAAAATATATAAGACCGATTATCTTGGCGGGTACAAACGGAAGGTATCAAGAATAGAGAAATGAAAGAGGGTGAAAAACAAAGGGGGGAGAAGAAAGAAGAAAAACATTGACGGATTTGAAAAGTCATTCTAAAGTTCTTCATATGTTGGTGTTCACTATTTCCATACAAGATCTCAATCATTCTGATTATTTTTGGTGGAATTTCATAGCTGGCCATATTGTTACCACCAGGCCTCGCACCCGTGCCACGGAATGTCAAATGCCCCCCCCTCCCCCCTTCTTTTTCAAAGTCCACCAACGTAACACATAAGGTAGACTGCCATTTCACAATTGCTCGATTATATTGCAAAGTATGAATATTTGTTCCACTGTACTTCGCCCACTTCTGAATCCAGCTTGTTCATCTCTCAACTTGTTGTTCACACCATTTCTCATCCTTGTGACACTGATGTTAACGTTACATTTCTTATGTAATTTAACAATAAGCCCCTGCTTCCATATTCTAAGTTCTTCTTCCCTGTCCCAAATTGTCCCAAACAGCAACAACAAAATCAAATTAACAAAAATATTCATTAACATAACAAATTTCTGTATTTTTTAAAATGGCAGCCATTACGGTAATGTATATTTCGATACCTTATGAACTGAGGGAATCCAAAGTCGGTTGTTCCAAATTTATGCAGAATTGGATTATCTGGAGGCCTTTATTTGTAATTTACATTTATAACTTTATGCTGATAAGTAAAACAAAAATTATATCGATAATTCTTACTTTTTCATAAATGATAGCTAAGTTATAATGCTCCTCCGTAGTCATAGTCACATTACCGGCGTTAAAGTTGTAAGGCATTCTCAACTATTGTATATAGAATGCATCATAAATATTATGGACGACCTATTTTACGTGTGTCGGTTGATTCAATTGAAAATAATGGCTTGTAATTTGTTCTAGAGTAAGGCCGATTTCTGTTTAGTGCTATTTATTACATTGACGCAAGCGTCAACTAAAAGAATGAATTTTAGTCGGCTCGGATTGCGTGGCGTACTGGCGTGGGTGTTGGTCTTGCAATCCCCATATCGCTGGTGGACGTACCTAGTTTGCTGGTTCGAACCTCCAAGGGAAAGTACTATTTTTACTACATTGCTTTTGAAGGACATAGTCTAGCAGATTTCATGGGTTCCCATGGACTCCCTTAAAACTAAATTCTAACATGATTTTTAGAATCTCTAGGATATCTCCTTAAAGATTGTTGATGTTACCAAAATAAAATATTGTCCCACGGGGACCGTTTGGCGGCCATCTTGAATATAAAGAGACCACTTTTAAAAATTGGTTCAATTTAGTTGAAAGGAATCAGAAAATATGTAATTTGTCAATTTGTGATGTTTACTTACCGAGATATGGTGAAAATGTGATAAAGGTCAATGAACTTTTGATTGCTCATACCAACAACTTAACTCCAATTTTGCCAAGATCCATGCATTTTGAAAGTTTGGCCCTCTGTACAATGACCAATCAAAAGTTCAATGACCTTTATCACATGTTCACCCATATATCGGTAACTAAACATCACAAATTGACAAATTACATATTGTTTGATTCCTTATTTCTTCCTTTCAACTAAATCGAACCACTTTTTTATAACTGATCTCTTTAGATTAAAGATGGACGCCAAACAGACATCGTGGGACAATATTTTATTTTGGTAACATCAAAATTCTTTAATGAGATGTCACAGAGATTCTAAAAATCATGTCAGAATTTAGTTTTTTTTGGGGTGGGGGTGAAATCTGCTAGACTAACAGAGGAATGAGGTGACATCGAACGGAAACGTGGGTAGTTTTCCTTGTGAGCATGCTCAGTACACGAGTGTTTCCAGTACTGTACTGTGCGTGGCTGCGATGCGATATCGGGGCACTACCTTGTTTCAGCTCCTGCTGGCAAAGATATATTTGCAACAAATTTTACTTGGAATTGTTCTGACCAAGTTTATTGCAGTGGATATAGGAAAGTAGTAGGCAATTGGAGAAGGTAAATGTTAGGGTCTGCCTTCCCCTAGGCCATAGGTCTTTTTGGTTACCCTAAGCTTAGTTAAGCGCAAGCTTAAGCCTGAGCTTAACCCTTCGGGTTTTTTACCCGGCTTGCTAAAACACCCTTAATTGGTGCCAAATTAATTAATGTAATTGTCTTGTCAATTGACATGTTCCGCTCCTTTTCATCCAAAAACAAACATCCACCGGGTATAGGTAGGATACAGGGTGATCCCAAAGTGATGGATGGGAGGGGGGTGGCAACCACCTCCTTCGGAAGAGAAGTACCAACATGCCTAGCACGACACAGGAGTATTACAGACACTTGATTTTGGTACCAATAGATAGCTAGGGTCCTCTTTTCATTGATACCAAAATGAGTACCAACATCCCTAGCATTACGTCACAATAACGTCATAAAGTTCGCATGTCAGCAAAACTGCCAATTTCCATAGACACACAGTGTAGAATAGGGGAAAATTCAATTTTCGCCAAAAAGGTTAGGAATATGAGATTTTCATGCGGTTTTTTGACTCTACTTGATGGGAACTAGTTTTATATAATAAGTGAGCATTTTAAGTGTCTATACTAAAGCAGGTTTGTTTTGAGTCACTAAAATTGCAAAATAATCAATTTTCCACCCTATAGTCAGTATTTTCGCCGTTCCTCACTTAGGACTTCATCGTGACTCAAAAATGGGGATGTTGGGTACTTATTGGGACGCAATGAAAGAAGAAACCTCTAAGCTATTTTTGACAACCAAATTACAGGAATTGGTGTTCAGTACGAAATCACATGGTGTGATAACCACCCCCTTCGGGGCGTTTGTAGCAAAAAGTGGCTCAGGTAGACGAGAGTTAATGGGACAAGATCTTCTTAAGTTTATATAAACAATTAATGTTTTTCATCCATGCAATGAAGTAAAGATGAAATCTCTTAACATTCTTTATTTTGTATACCATTGCAAGGATAATGGTCGTCTATTTGTTTTTAGTATCAGAATTGGCTGGTAACCCCCTTGCTTTGTTTTTGGAAAAAGTTAAAAAAAAAAAAAAAAAAAAAAAAAAAAAAAGAAAAGTTAAAAAAACTATTTGCCATTTTTTATAGGAAAGACGCAAGTTAAATAAAGAATATCCATATTGAAAGTCATTAGACATTCTACTGTCTGATAAAGTGTATTGCAAAACGCAAAACTACTTTAACACCAGGAAATATTTCTGATCCCTTTTGGGGTTGTCTGGTTACCGATTGTATGGAACCATCGTGCTTCACCCTTTGTCTTCCACAACCACTCAGGGTGTTGTATTTTCGGGGAAGCTGCCCTGCTTTCCTGGAACGGTCACTTCGCAATTTGCCACCGGGGAGTTTGTCCCTCTGGGCTTGTTGAACATTAAAAAATTTCCCTCCCTCCACACCCGCCCCATATGTGTGGTATGAACAAGCAAAGGTGTTTTAATTTCCGCAATTAGGGTTATACTGTATCTTGCTTATGCTCTTTAACATAATCGACTTATTTTGTGATTGTTTGTAATTAGAATTTTGGGAGGTTGTTTTATCTTACTATTTGTTTGAATCTTTGTTTGTGCGGGAAATTATCAGAAATGGGCATTTAATGGATCTGAACCTTCTATAATTGAACTTTAGCGATAATAATCAATGAAATGGGATTGGTAACTTACGTTAGGCTAGTGATAGGTCCGTTCCTTTAGCAAATTGCGCAGTTGCTTACACTAAATCTTATTTATTCCAATAAGGATCTAATTGGGACTTCAGATCACGTTTTAATTTAGGCTATATTTTGGATCGGTACCTCTTGGCAATTGCTGGAGAGTGTGTAACACGGCTTAGTAATATAATGGTCGAGTGTGCATTAGGAGTATAACAGGAACTTTTCGTCGAATGTGTAGTTAGGCCTGTTCATACCGCGGGCGGTACCAGTCTTTAAGCCAATTGCTGAGAGAGGGAACCTCAGTGGTTTAGTACATATGTCCGCCTGAGTGGCTTTTGGAAATTGAAAAAACTGGAATTTGGATACATAAATATTTGGACTACTTTTATTTGGATTTGGAAATCAAATAGAAGACTAACTCCTGGCAAATGCGCCACTTCATAGCGCATTGCTTTCCTGTTGTTTTCATTTCTCAGGTGGTAAGGAAGTTAAATATGGTTTTTTTTCACGAAAAAAAACACACCATCGGTATTCATTATTTCAGGCAGCAGAAATTATTGTTTTTGTGCACTTGGCAAATGGACTGCAAATAGATCGTATAATCAAATACAACTATTTCGAGTATAAAACTATTTCAGTTGACTTATGACCATAATGTGTCATTCACAAAATGCACCAAAATAAAGACGCTCTACTATCCCTGCGTATTCATAATATCTTTATACGCTTGTTTTTTAAATTTTATCGAGAGTGACGTCAATCCCAGAGTTACCTATACTTTTTACATTACGGTGGTTGCAGGAATATATTGTCCGCCGGGGCTCCACGGTCCGGAACATGGTGAACAATATGGCAATCGATTCAGTTTGCTCTTCACGCAACTTAGTTTCACGCTTTATTCCATTGGTCGCTATGGAGCCCGGACTATGTTCCTACCGGACCATAATCTCCTTTCACACCGGATCCTCGCCGATGCGTACATATTTAGCACCTCATACCTGTGCAAGACCCTTCTCCTATTGTGCAAGCCTAAGGCAATGACTCTGCATAACATTTTCACAGCAAACAATAGGGCGCTTTCACGAAGAGGCTAATAGGTAAACCTGGCCAGCTCTGTCTTTTCCGAACACCCAAGCAGGCAAAGATCAAAAGAAATCGCCTGCCATAAATATCTAAAATTGTCAGGTGAACAATCAGTGCATTTATTTAGTCCTTGACAGTTCCTGGATATCTGGAGGCAAACAAAATGTCCTTTTAACAGAAATTCATCACACCGTAATTGGCCCTATATTGTACTTGTGTGACCTCTCCTGAGTAAGTAAATCAAATCTCCGATAGATCTTGTAATCTATATACACGGAGCGACTCGTTAAACAAATTGCCGAGGAAGAACATATTCTAATGACCAAGATGTAACTAAAATTTATTCGATTTACATTAAGAAAATTTCTAGATATGTTTAAAGACATTGTTTGTCTTCCCTCCTCTCCACAGTATTTTTCACTTAAAAAGCAATCATTGCTTACACAGTACAGTTTGACCTCACAGCGCCTGGATTAAAATCTCAGCTATTAGGAAGGATATTAAATTTTCATTTCACAGTGGAACCTCGGTGTATTCTAATCCCATTTGATTCTATCATTTGATTGCAGTCATTTGACCAAGCGTCAGTAAGACCTGCATCTATATAAATTCCTAAATTCCAATATCCGAAAAAAAGATAAGCATTGGGTTCTTTAACCTTTCTTTCTTTATACCCTTTAAAAACAGATATCCAAATGTATGTTCGTAAAGTAAGGGGCTCTGTTTTTACGGACGACTTCAAAATTCAACAGTTGTTCTGGTTCGTTCTGGTGGGAATCGGTGTCATCAGTGTCCGTGTGACTGAGGGTCCACAGCTGATCGAAAGTCTCATTTATTAGGATAAAACGAAAATAAAACAAAACATCAACTAATTTGGATGATTTATTCCATTAACTATATCCTGTGCGAATTTGATTAAATTTCATTGCGGGCAAATATAATTTTTCGTAAAAATCTAGTTTTACACGTTTTACACGTCTTTCTATGGGGAATAGTTTATGTAGAGGGCGCTATAACATACAAATCCTGACTTTTGCAGGCCTTTATGGATTTTTCTGATTTTTTCAGAGGTAATAGCTCTTGCATATCCCTACTTATTGTCATTGTCAAAATTGTGTCGTCAATGGTTGCTCTAAAAATAAAGGAGACAATTTGCATGGGTGCTGTACGCATCATTTGTTTCACCAAAATGGCCTCGTCTACAAGGTCACGGTTTATTCCGTACATGTTGACATGGTAGCTAGGATACTCTCTTATGGGGGATACTCCGTTTCTTTACACCGGTTCTGATTGTTCTAAAAATGAAACACGTACGCCTCATCAACAAAGAACCGTAGGTTAGTCGGCGGTTAAAGGTCCCAGGAAATGAGATGATAAACCTACTCCAAATCTTTACAGGATATTCCATTCCAATAAACAGGGCCAGAAACATCATTAGTGAAACTATTGATTTTCAGTCAGTGTCATGAATAGATTCACACCAGTCACCTGGAATTTTCTATTACTCTCTGAAAAATCAATAGTTTCACTAATGATGTCATCACCAACCCAAATATTGAATGCTTCTTGGTCCCTCCTTGTAGACTTGACACAAACCACATCAATTCTATTTGCATTTCCTGGGACCTTTATGTGTAAAGACGCTCAGCAAAACAGAATAGGTGCAAAATTTAATTTGCACCAAAAAGGTAGGGACATCGGATTTTCACGTGGTCTTGGCTCTAATGGTGGCAAATGACTAGCTCTATATAGGCCTAGAGTTGTGCCATAGTAACAATGTTTTAAAATCAGAATAGAATGCCAGCAGTTTTTCAAAAACAACAACAACAACAAAAATACAGCTGAGCCAATTATTGTAGCCAAGCACCCTAGTCCGTACTACTTGTAGTGTGTCGATCACATCTACTGCATGTGGTAATTGGAACATTTTAACCCAACACAGCAAAAAGACTAGAACAATTATAGGTTTTGGTCCTGCTCGTTGCAAACATTGCCTGCGATCCCCTTGTAGAGATACGACCGTCTGTATACCAGACTGACGGCCTATGGTCTGTTCCCGAACTCTTTTACCCTTTATACTAAGTACTTCGTAACTTCATTACTAACTACATACTTCGTTCCCGAAACTCATACTGAACTACCTGACACTAAATTTACGACTGAGGTCTACGTCGATACTAGTTGTAACTTAGTACACTACTAATTAAATAACTGTCCTAAGTAATCTACTATACTATTTAGTACCCTTAAATGGTTATTTCGTGATTCAGCGCCTTCTGTTTTATTCTTTTTCACTATAGATCCTTGAGAAAAGCTTATTCACAACTTTTTAGCTGATACCCGAACTTTGCGGTTTTGTGTTCGAGCAAATGCTCGTTTCCCCCCCGGGTCACATAGGCCACTGTGTTATAATTTTCTGTCCTTTTACGGACAGAAAATACAAAATGTGAATTTCTACAGATACAACCGAATTTTGCAGGTAAGATTTGGTATACATGGATTCCTGACTAAATAGTCAATGAATATAAAAATCTCAGCTTTTTGATGTAAGTCGGGGAGAAGAGGCTGTGGATCCGAAAATGCCCCTTTAGGTGCAACGAGAGATTTCATGTCGTCCAATTTTTCTGTGATATGTATGATTTCATAAGATAGTCATGCCATTATCCCTACCTTGTATTTCGCACAGAATACATAAAATGAAACCAAAAGGTGATTTGTATAGCTTATATTTCAATAGAAACAGGCTGAATTTCGTATTTGCTCCTATACGAACTTAGAATTTCACAATTTGTACAATGAAACCGTTTCTCAGCTTAATCCTTTCCGATTGAGATATAACCTCCGAGTAGACATATTTGTGCTGTACATTTGGTCCGGTTTACCTCAACAACTACATTACATATCAAATTTGGGGACGCGTGAATGCATTAGTTGTCACGTAAATTTTTAGTTGCCAGTATAGTTCCGTACTGAGTTTCGGGAACCCAGTATGAACTTAGAAGTGTAGTTATGCAGTACTTAGTATAAAGGTAGGCTACCAGTGTTGTAAGTATGCGTTGGGGAACGGACCCCAGGAGAACTAAGTAGTAACAATTTCAAAACAAATGTAGGCCTAAATCGTATATGTAAATATACCTTTCTGATGCTATCCGCTAGGAGAGCGATGGACACTTTTCGGACCTAACACCTATAGATAATATATATCGCTCCTCTACCAACTCTGGCTTGTTAGCTTAATTTGTAAGAGCGCCGTGTTAGCGATACGGAATTTGCCGGCTCGAGTCCGGCCAAGCGCAGGGATTTTTTTGACGCTTGCGCGTGCTAGCCATATCCAGGGAAAGATTAGTAAATATTCAGCATTCTCTCTCGGCGAGAAGGAATGAGCGTTTTATGGTCATTACTTTATTTGTTATTAATGATAGTACTTTATTCGTTATTAATAATGTAAAACTTGACCTTTTTAATTCAAGAGAAGTTTTAAAAAAGTGAAAAATATGATATTCATTCACGTCAATTCGTAAATGAAAGAGTATGAATGAGCAAAGTATAATTCCGTTGTGACATAGCGTAACCAATCGCTCTGTTAAGAAAAAAAATATAACCACATTCAACAGCAGAGGTTTCTGAATGGCCAGGGAATTTTCTTTCGAATTATTATCGGATTATATAGCTTTCGGTCAAACTATTCTTTCTCTCATCGCAGCACGCGCGTGGGTGTTTATTTCGCACCCCAAAGTGAGGGTTTTTGTGTACGCATCAGGCGCTTAAACAGAGACAGAAGGATAACACGGAGCAATTTCACTTAGCGCAGAGAACAATACTATGTGTGAGAAGATATCTGATCTTTCCAGAGGCCATTTGCAACAGATTGCACCTCATTTATTTCAATCTGCAACCCTTTTACTCTAAAACACGCCGTTTTACCTGAAATCAGATTGGATATTAGCTTGGTTTATCATGAGCTCTGTCAGCAAGACATTCGTTGAAATTTCCCTATTGATAATATTAGACCCAACCGGAACATTGTGTGTTAAAGATGGGTTAGAGATAGCGCAGTTAACTTTCGGGTGTGTGTGTTCTCCATTTTAATGTGTAAAATCAGAGTATACACATGTCCTTGGTCGTCGGTGGAAGTGTGTGGGTGTGTGTGTGTGTGTGTGTGTGTGTGTGTGTGTGTGTGTGTGTGTGTGTGTGTGTGTGTAGTTGTGTGAAGAGGGAGTGCGGGAGTATTTGTATTGAGGAATTGGTTGTTGTAAACTCTCTTAAAACGAAAGAGTGAAAAACCACTCTAAAAGAGTGAAATCGTGAACTAGCCAATTCACCTCTTTGGAGTTGTGATTCTTTGTTAATTTTGTTTGTTTGGTGAGTATATTGTATGTGTAGGTCATAATTCATAGCATCGTGACATGAATGAATGGGTTGTTACATTTACTGACCCCACCTTGCCCGACAGGACTCAGAATTTAGCAGCCTTTACGGAATAAAGCAAAGTATCACATGCACTTTATTCTGTAAAGGCTGCTGAATTCTGAGTCGTGTCAGGCAAAACGGGGTCAGTAAATGTACCATTAACCCTGAATATTGTGGCGCATCATTGGCATGATTCAGAGTGACATGCACGATTGTGGCATGCATGACGTGCATGATCATGGCATGCATGCCCGTGACATGCATGATTGTGCGTTTCGTACACCGCAGGCCTGGCATAGCCTGGCGCAGACTACCGTATTTACGAGTGATATTACAGTAAATAACATTTAATGCTTCTCCACACTTTGTCTGTAAATGCTATGAATTGTGACCGACACATACAATATACTCACCCGTAAAGATCTCTATGATTTCTTCACTAATTTCAACTTCGGTCAACCATTTGCTGACGGTCTCGCCTAACTCGTCCGCCATGTTGTTCGAAAATAATCACGCGATTTGCGGCGGTTCTGATTGGCTATTAGTTCACTCCGAAAAAGAGTATTTTCTCACCCTTTTAGAGCTAAAAGCCACTCGATAAGAGTTCAGAGTGGGCTTCACTCCGAAGAAGAGTGGCATTTTGAGCCACTCGGTAACAGAGTGAGCTCGGTTAACCCTCGAGTTAAGGTGTTTGGCTGCATTTCTCGCTCTTTTAGAGCTAAAAGCCACTCGATTAGAGTTATTTTAAAATTACCCCGAAATTCAGAGTGATTTTTCACTCTTTCGTTTTAAGAGAGTATGTGCTTTTTACTACATGTATAATAAATGTACAGCATCTGTAAATGCATGTATTTGATGCTTGGAAAAAAAACATAGGGTACACTTGATCTTCATTTTTGGAATGGCGTAATTTCGTAATTTCAAATTAATGCCTTTTTTTATAGAAAATGGGCATCTAGACCGCTTTAATTACTTTTAGTGTGGTGTAGCGTTCATCAAAATCAAAATTAATTTCTAAAATGTATGTTTTAATTAAATTAAGGTAACAAAAACACCTTGGAAAGTGATTGAATTGCACTTACGAGCTTATTTATAATTATAGCCCAATCGTAGAAAAAATACAAAACACTGCCTGCTGCAAAAACAACGAGATAGCAAAATTGATAACCTTTACACACATTGCCAATGTATTGAAAATGATGGAAAAGTGGTTAAATCCGAGCTGATAAAATCATTTCGCAAAGTCTATGGAGGGGACATCGCGGCAAAGACTGGGGGAAAGACCTTTTTCTCTGCATTTGCACTTGTTTCCTTGACACAATGTAACTAATTTAATGCGCTTTCACAAAGCAAAAAGAGAGAGGAGCATCGAGAGAACATCAGGATCGTCCCTACGGCTCACCCGGTCGAACTTATGATTGGAAATCTTTCATATAATAACTTAAATTGGCATATTCAGTTTACTGGATCGTTTGTTTTGTGTTTTTTTTAAGACATCGGGGCAAATACTATTTTCTTTATAGTTTATTGATGTATTTCACAAAGAAAATAGGGCCCCTTAAGAGGCTCCCTCAAGATCATCGTCTCATCCCTTTGGCTCACACTTGGATTAGAATCTGAATTTGTAAGCGATTATCTTCAAATGAAACACACAATGGTATTTCAAATCTTAATTGGGCATCTAAGGGAGGGATAAAGGTTTTGATGTGACCAAAATAAAGCGCACTAACAACAATGGAGACAATATAATATGCATATGATGTAAATTATGAGCTTCAGGTCTTGCTCGGACATTCGGTTAAAATGTTATGCCTAATTAACGTGATATAGATACATTTATGACGGCTAAAGCTAGCAAAACATCAAAATAGGTACAGCCAAACAGAGTGCAGACCACGAGTCGATTTTGAAAATTTAATGGAGACCGGCCATGACAATAGAACCCTGGTCTATAGATGATGTGACATTTGTATGTTTCGGCGCATCCTGTTTGTATAAAAGAGAAAGTCTGAAAACTGACGGGCAAAAGCAAAATATTTATCTGTCTGTTCTTCTTTCTTGCTGGATGTCATACTGTCTTCCTGTCTGTTTCTCTTGCTGGCTGGCTGGCGTACTGGCTGAATATCTGGATGTTTGGCTCGCTGGCTGCCCTTCCACCCTTTCCCATACTTGCTTTTACAAGAGTCTCTGGATTTCTAAAACAAAAACATACCTCGAATATCGGTGTAAAGAAATGAGTGTCCCTCATGAGAGAGTTTCCTAGCTACCATGTCAGCATGTACGGAATAAACTGTGACCTTGTAGACGAGGCCATTTGGGTGCGGTATAAATGATGCGTACAACACTCAGTGGAGAACACAATAGCTAGATTAGCGGTAGGACACTCAGTCACACGGACACAGTATTTCATGACACCGGTCTAGTTAAGATATAGGTTAAGTTAGATATATTAGATCATCTGACTGGTCGCCTTCATTAAGCTGCTTTTATTTTGAGAACCTCGTTAATAGTATTAACTCTTTTGTCACATTACGTCAACAGTGCAACGATCCTGTGCAGTTGTGTGTCATGCACTTTTTTAATCAATAATTGCATTAAGGTTAAGTGAAGCAAAAAATTGTTACCTCTGTCTGCGGTATCAAACACTTACTACGCTTCAAATTTTTGGTAATGAATGTTAACCACCGTACCAAAATAACACTCTTAAGTAACCATTGTAGCAGCAAACTTGCTGGTCGTTGATCTTTACTATTTGTTTACAGCAACAATTTAAAAATAAATGGATGTCCAGAGAAGCCTGTTATACTATTAATAATGCAAGCTTTTAGTTAAATCTAGATTGTATGTCATAGTTTGGCTGATGCATCAAAAAATAAAATTCAAGTATACCTTGGGATTCCATACTTAGATCCAAACAAGTAAATAATGAACACCATAGCCCTGGGACAGTTAGCCGACTGTAATAACGACACAAACAGGGTAAATAATATCTGTGCGTAAACGAATTGCTTCTGGGTTGAATTATCATCGAAACATTTCTATGCGCATCAAATTAACTTCAAGAGTACTTGTATATTTTAAAGATGACAATCCTGATGCAAAGATTTTTTAGCAAGATCAAGATGAAGAACAAAACATATCATTGAGAGATCCAAGTGGTTGTTTGATTTTTAACCCTCTGGGATCAATGCGCATATTGAAGAATCAATCGTCCTTTCTCTGAATAAGAAAAAGGGTGGATTTGAATATATGAATTCACGACTTAAATCAATGAATACGAAATGTGCAATTTCAAATTGAATTTTCGAACGAGTTTCAAAACTACGGCGTAAAGGTGAGAACCCAGCATCTATTTCCCGAAGCAATCGAGGACATTTGTTTTAATTTATTTATCTCATTGATATCAAAATATTTTATGTTGGCAGCCGCACAACCCAAAGCTTTGAGACTTCATGGCCCCAGCTTTATTATTTTAATAGTAATACGAGAATGAGTTTGAAATAATTTATCTAATCATATATCCATGTACAACGTAGTACACTTATCATTTATAAATCTCTTTACCTGTAGAGAAAGTTTAACTCTCGCTTAAATTGCAAGTAATTTTCCTACAAATTTTAAAAAGCAAATTTAGATGGTGATGAGGTTAAAATAAAATTTACACTTTTGGGACAAGTTCGGAAACGTGTACATTTAAAAAAGAAAAAGAAAAAGAAGTCACTTAATTTTCCCTTGACCTGGTAACGGTAACATCCTGGCCTCTCTTGCAGTCGTGCACCTATGCATTTAGAGAAGTCCAGGCACCGTGCACAATGGTAATGTAAATGTACATTATAAAGAAACCTTTACTTTTAATGTTGATAAAATCCAGGTCACTGATTATAATTGTAATTTAACTGTATTTTGAGGAAGGACATACAGCTTGTATACACTACGCGGCATGAATGCGTTATCATAGTAGGTATTTTTAAATTATCAATCCAGTTCACTGTTATACGGCTCCTATAAAACATCTGTGACGTTGAGAGGGAACCGGTTTGGATTGCACAATGGCATGTAATACTTTATAAAGTAGACTTTAGATGAATTCAGTTAACTTTTTTATGCTGGTTCTACATAC
Organism: Ophioderma brevispina; assembly: GCA_023653785.1. NCBI lineage: Eukaryota > Metazoa > Echinodermata > Ophiuroidea > Amphilepidida > Ophiodermatidae > Ophioderma > Ophioderma brevispina. The sequence continues at coordinate 44,123 of JAMKCH010006737.1, read as the reverse complement.
AACTGTCATTTGAGGAGGGAACGTAGGTTTTGTATGCACAATGGCATGCGATACATTTTTCAGTATGCTTCATGTTGAATCCATTTTCACTGTTTATACTGGCTCTTCACGCAACTGTCATTGTGAGGGAACAGCGGTCGTATGCACAATGGCGTGTAATGCGTTATAAGTAGGTTTTGAAATGCTAAATCCAGTTCCTTGTTTATATGGCTGTAGATGCTCTGTCATTTTGAGGCGGGGACGGAGATGGCTACACAATGACATTATGCATTAGAACGTAGTTTTAATGTGCAATCCCGATCACTTGTTTATCAAGCTTTACCTTATAGCTGGTCATTTTGAGGATGGAACAAGGTCGTATGCACAATGACATGCAATTCATTATAGAGTAGGTTTTTTTTTTTAATGTGGAACCAGATCACTTACGCTGCTCTACATGCCTCTGTTCCGCTTTGATGAAGAAACACGCTTGTATTTACATTGCGACCCATATTGAAGAATAATGGTCCAGTAAACTGGCCAATCAGAATGCTGCATTTCAATAATGGGCAGCAGAGGTAATAGAATTAGATTAATAAGTAATAGACTTTTTAATGTTGAATCCAGATCATTTGTTTATACTAGCTTTACATGCATTTTTCGTTTCGAGAAAGGAACAGTGCTTGCATGCGCATGGCGTTGAATACAATTATAAAGTGTTCAGTTAGATGTTGAATCCAGTTCACCTCGTTTACGGCTCTCAACGTTTCATCTGTCATTTAGAGCACGGAATCCTCCTTTGTATGCCACACTTTAAAATATTAAAACGTAGTCTCTAAATGTTAAATCCAGTCCTATGCTTATACTGGCTCTAGATGCACCTGTCATTTGTGACTGTAACCCAGGTTGTACGCACAGTGGTGTGGTAAATTCATTAATAACGAAAAGGCTTCTAAATTTTTAATCCCGTTCTTGTTGTACTGGCTCTACATGATCTGTCATTTTGAGGGAAAGGGGGGAGCAGAGGTTGTATTCACAATGCGTGGTAATACGTTATAACGAGGCCTTTAAATGTGACCAGTTTCATTTGTTTTACTATTGGCTCTACATGCATCTATCATTTTGAGATGGACAGAAGTTGTAGTACAATGGCATGCAATACATTATAACGTAGGCTTTAAATATTGAATCCAGTACACTTGTTCATACTGGCTCTAAATGCACTGTCATTTTGAAAAACAAACAAAGGGTGTACGCACAATGGGGCATGTAATGCCGTAAAATGGCTTTTAAATTAGATTTCAAGTTCAGTTATTTATACTGGCTCTGCATGCCTCTGTCATTTGAAGGAGAATCAAATGTTGTATGCACACAATGGCATTACTACATAAAGTAGACCTTTCAATTGAAGATGTCCCTTTCTCTTGTTTAAAGTTGGTGGTTCCGATTTACGCGCAAGGTAATAGCAATTTTGCCATCTGATGAAGCCGTATTTTTTCTCTCATTGCCGCCGAAATTTCAGCTCCCAATACCTGTCCCAAAATACAGACAAAAAACTGCCGTGTGATATCAATATTAGCACAGCGGGATGGCCTTGCATGTGCACTATAGCTTCTACTGTCTTCTTCTACTCAAACCGGTAGTTTTGTTTCCCCACGAATACTTGGTGTAGTGTTATTCAATGGCCAGGGTTTCTCATATCAATTAGAGCACAATTTTACCGCAATCGGAACAAGCCACCTGTAATACTGACGACCCTGCTCCACATGCATCTGTCATTTTTTATTAGGAACAGAGGTTTGTATTCACAATGGCATGTAATACTTGTAAAGTAAGGCTTTTTAAAAGATTTAATTCCAGTTAACTTTTTTTATACTGATCTACATGCATCTGTCATTTTGAGAAGCGAGCCCATTTTGTATAGTTTGGAGTGACTCAAAACCCTGACCTAAACTGGCTTTGTTTGTACCCTCATTTAAATTGCTTTTAATGCTGAGGTACAATTATTTGCAATGAAAATGTATACATAAAACTTGGCAAAACATTATTGAATTTTTTTTTTGATCTCTGGTGGCGGGTTTAAAACATGATTAATGTGGCAGGGAACATCACAAAAGATGAATGCGTTTACGAAGATCTATATTCACCCCTGGAGGTACTTTATGTGTGCATAATTATGTCTTGCTATATCCATCCACTTGCTTGTTTGATCAATTTAATTGTCTATGTAACAATATGAAAATTCTAAAATTGCACTTTAAATTAGGCCCTTGCTGGTCTAAAATGAAAAGGTGGAGTAGGGTTGCCGAAATTCGTAACCTGTGCACATATCTTTGTCTTCAAACTAGTCTTACAAATAGCACTGTTGTCTTATCTATAAAGAAGTAAGATAAAAATTGTGTCTAGCAAGGCCTCATTCTCAACGGTCTTATGTTGCATGAGGAGCTTGAGTGTTAATCGGACATCGTATATAGTTGAATGAGGACGCTAGTTGTTGTAAAGTAACCCACTGTGTTACGATCTTCTAAAAATGTAGGTCTGTTAGGAAAAACAAATAAACGTCTAATGGGAAATTCAAGCGGGGACCTAATATGATGCACGGTAGAACCTGAGAAAGCGAGCGCTCAGATTCACTTTTATTCTGTCAGATTTGCCATAGAAAATGCACGCAAGAATTCCCTAAATTTACCGTTGAAAAAATCCCACATTCCCAAAACCAGCAGATCGTGTCCGGGCCCCTAGTTTAAGTGATTCTTTCGACGTCCTAGCCGATATATGACCAGCTTGTTAAAAGAATAGGACGGCTGTCCAAAATAGGTCGTCTGAGTATGTGTGGTTCTCGAACATTTCTGAAATGGAACAATTTCGTTTCGGTTTAAAGGAATCAACCTGAAATGTATTCTGAGTCAGCATAACAATATAAACATGTACAAAATAATTATGTTAACATGGTCACATTGTACTCATACCCCAGGACAATGTCCATACTCCAGGACAAGTCCCATACCTCCACGGAAAATGTCACAAACCTCCAGGACAATTGTCACATATCCCCAGGACAATGTACCCATATCCAGGACAATGTTCCATACCCCTAGGACAATGTCCCATACCTCCAGGACAATTGTCCCATTACCTCCAGGACACAGTCCCATATCCCCAGGACAATGTCCCATACATACGAGGACAATGTCCCCACCTCCAGGAAAAAAAAAGACAATAATCCCATATTCCAGGACAATGTCCCAACTTCAGGGACAATGTCCCATACCCCAGCGGACAAGTCCAATACTCCAAGACAATGTCCCATCCTCCGCGGACAATGTCCCATCCCCAGGGCAATGTTTCATATCCCCAAGGACAATGTCCCATATCCCCGCAACATGTCCCATACCCCAGGACAATGACACATTCCCAGGACAATGTCCCATCACCCCAGGACAATGTCCATACCCCAGGACATGTCTTCTTATACCCCAGGAACAATGTCCCATACCCCAGGGACAATGTCCCATCCCCAGGGCAATGGCCCATAAGCAGGACAATGTCCCATACCCCAGCGACAATGTTCCATACTCAGGAGCATATCCCATACCCCAGGACCAGGTCCCACACCCCAGAACATGTTTCCCTACCTCCAGGACAATGTCCCATACCTCCGGACATGTCCCATCCCTCCGGACAATGTCCCATATCCCCAGGACAATGTCCCATACCCCATGACACTGTCCCATCCCCCATGACAATTCCCCAATAAAAACAAAAATCCAGGACAATGTCCAATATCCCCAGACCAATGTCCCAACCCCAGGAACCTTTCCCATACACTGCATGTCCCAGACCCAGGACAATGTTCTATACCTATACTCCAGGCCAATGTCCTATACCTCCAGAACCATGTCCCATACCCCAGGACACATGTTTTCCCCATACTCCAGGCAATGTCCCATACCCAGACAATGTCCCATACTCCCAGACAATGTCCCATACCCCAGGACAATGTCCCATACCCTGACAATGTCCTTGTACCCCAGGACAATATCCCATAATCCAGGACAATGTACTGTTTGTATATCTAAATCAGTCGAGAAATCTGTAACCTCGCATTCCCCCTCCAATTTCATCAGCCCTGTGTGACTTACAGATCTCCAGATATTTTTGTTCACAAAGATGGTCATGAAAATCAAGAAATAGGTGAAATATGCTAATTATTTTTGCAATTAGTTTACTTAGAAGGCATATATACTTTTAAGTCGAATCAGTTTGAGAATGCCCCAATCCCAGCAGATCGTGTTCCGGCCCCCACTGGTTTAAGTCGTGGTATTTATTCTTTCATACTTTGATGACATCTGTCAACACAAAATGTTTGTTTGACGTAATCCTCGCTATTACGTGTTACACAAATGACACACCATCTAAAATTAGGATTTCTTTGCCGCCCTCCCCTGAAGAAAGGGCGCCATCTAGTAGTGAAATTTTATTTATTATTTTATTTTAAATATTTTTTATCGTATTTTAATTATCAAGCATGATTTTTAAAATATCAGCACAACATTATCATAGGTTTTAATGTTTCGAAAACAAGTCCATAAAACCAATTTGCGAGAAAAACAAAATCTCCAACAGATGGAGAATTAAAAAATAAATAACGTGTTGAATATCGGACTACAAATTAGAACTTCAATATTACAATGGGGAATTCCTGTTAGTTCCCGTTGATTAATAACTCCGTAGGAGTTATGGGAGAACGAAAAGGGGGATCAAATGAGGTTCGGTATTTATTCAAACTGTCAGACTATAGATTTTCAATAGCTGTCAATAGTTTTTTGGTACTACGCCGTTTGTCTATAATCGCTTTCGCTTCGCGCTCGCTTATTATAAGCAATAATACTTTTTTTAGTCCTTTAATATCATTCATGGAAACTTGTATGCTCCTTGTCATTGGCCTATTTTTGACATTAACGTATAAATTGGTCAATCAATAACAGTTTTTAAACCGTAGAAAGAGTGAAATTGCATTGATATCATGAATATCTGTAATATATTGCTCAAAGATTTTAAGTGTGTATGTTGCGTTGGCAGACATTGCTGCACAAGGCCCCTGGAGGGTACTTACGGCTTTAGCGTTGCATCCAAGAGAAAATGGTTAAATAGGATTTGGCCTGAGGACCGGGGTAATTATTGGAATAATTCTAGGTTAATCTGCCAGAAGCATGATTTAGCGATAATGTCAAATGCCTCAAAGGCCGAAATCTCTTACAATCTGTAATTCAGAACATTTTCTGGCTATTAATTTAATAAAACCGTGTGATTTGTTTTCTGATAAGAACTCCTCGGGCTAAGAAGCGCATATGGGATATTTCGTTTGAAGAACACCAATACACTTTTTTACTTAATAGCAAAATTGCAAAACCGTCTAGTATCACAGACCTGGGGAAGTGAGGTCTTTTTATCGCGTAGTCTCTTGCGCTTCTCGCTAAATTGCGGCTCCACCTGCGGAAAAAATAAGTGTTTGACAAGGACCGCTAATGTCTTAGCTTGATAATTGGTAAAATGATCAAATAAGCCTAGGAGCACCTCCCAATTCGCCGATGAACTTCTGTATCTGGAAAAGTGAAACAATTTACATTAATTCTGCCCAATGTTGTCCAACCCTTGAAGACTTGGGTAAAATGGTGGTGGTGGATGTGTGTGTGTAGAGTTGGGTAGTAGTAGTAAGTTTTAGAGAAAGTAGTAGCAACAAGGGGCAGCAATACAGCAACATCATTTTAAAAAGTGTCTATTTTACTAGGTACAGTACAGAGTGTGCCGAAAAAGTGCCACATTCGGAAAAATAACATAGTTCCCTGTCATCTTTGCTAAAACTCTACTGTATGAAATGCCTAGTAGTCCTCTATAAATTGCTGTTTACTCCATCCCATTTGGATCACTAGAATCCTTAGAACAATTAAGGTTGAAAGGGTGTAAAGTTTAGTTGGGCCCTTTCAATTCACACACACAAAAAATCAAACCACATTCACACCATTCAAAAACACATTCAACAACAACAATTCCACCTAGAAATATTTTTAATCTTGGTAAGAAGTAGCGAAAAGGTGTTAAGTACAGGGCATTGGGTTTGGTGCATAACTTCAAAGAAGTGGTGAACATTGAATGTTTTCTGTAGCTAAGAAACTGTTATACCCATGGAATTGTATCACGTTTTCTTGAAAGTGCTTTCACCTTTCCAAAAAATAATTTCTGAATATTGCACTTTTTGGCATACTCTCTGTATTACTCGAATACTAAATATAAACACAACACAAAAAGTAATTCCCCCTCTAAACAATCGCTCATAGTTATTTCTTATGTAGGAAGTTTGTCATAGTCCCTGAACTTTTTCATAATATTTTCTATAATTGTTTGTTAACTGCTGTATGAAAATTCCAGACATCCATTACTTAACGGCTGAAGACAAAAGAGAAGAGTCACAAAAGCGATATCATTACTTCTCCGTCCACAAGTTGTACGTACATGGTAGCCTATGATACTGCACGTGGTAATGCCTTTGTCTTAATTGACGACAACGCCGGTCCACACAGGGGAAGCGAGTTGGTCTGTGAGGACATCCAAACGGAATGACATGGCCTACAAATTCTACAATTCGATTGTACCATCTAGTGTTCTTTGTATACTGTGCAGATGACTTAATCATCGGTTTTTTTTTATTAAAAAAGGGGAATGGGAGCTACCTCAGCAGCGTTCTGACCAGACTCATTTCAATACCAACCCATTTTGCTACCGATGTCAGGGGGGTCTTTGAAAGTGTGGGGATACACACATTACTTAACGGTACTCAAAATTTAAGTTAAGCTGTTTGTTAATCAAAACTAGTAATGATATCATTTGTGAATTTTGAAAATGCCTATTTCTTAGCTTTAATCCGCACCCAAGTCAGCCGTGGAAGAAACGGATGCTCTAATTTTCACACAGCAGTCACTTTAATAATATTAGAAAGAAGCAGTACTAGTATGGACTTTGATAAACTTCCTACATGGGAAATTAGGAGCGGTTTTTTTGAGGGGGACCTGCTTTTGTGTTGTGGTTTGAGTACCGAGACATTATGCCTTGTCTTGACAATTCGCTGGCCAAAACTTCTTAAGAAATAGCACATTTTTCTCAGACGTCGGATCATCAGCCATCACGTTCAAAATGTAATAACACAGCATCCAACAAGTATTCAAGAAACAGAAGTGAGCCAGTTACTAAATTCTATAAACCCCCCTCGACAGCGACTTCTAAAATCAAATTAAAAAAGTTGTTATTTTTAATAGGTTTGTCTTTGTCTTAAACCTCAAAAAGATTGGAATAAACAACAGTTAATTCAATCCGTTTTAATGTTGCGATGAACACTTTTTTGCAATGACACACTATATACCTCTGCAAGCATATTCTCATTTCTGACCCAAGTTGACATGCTAAGTTATATAATTCAAGGGCCGCAGTGATTACGAATTAATAAAGTTAGCAGACTTGTTGCCCAATCAATGTTGTCATCATTCTATTAACCTAGGAAGATATCAGGTATTGAAACCTAATACACTAGGTGTGATGCTAGTAACGTTTAGTTTACGTATTGTGTCAGCGTCTATTGCATCACATCGTAAGCTTGTGGAGTTAACAGCTCATACAATTGCGTCTAGGCAAGTAGGGTCCTTGTTCCACCCGGCGTTATGAATAAAATTTCATGTAATTAATTTTTCCTCTTCCAATTTTTAGCATTACAAAATACTGTATTCAAATACACAACGCACAACGAAAAGCAAAATATCTATGTCAAAAAACATTTTTTTGGTTCTGGCCAGTTTAAAACGGTATTTACATATTGGTTTCGAAAATAATCCCTCACAAACCTTCAGGCGTTTCCTTCGAATTTATTATTAATAGAGCGTAACTCGATAGTTTTATAGGGTTCTGATTAAAGTTTCATAATGTAAATTCAAAAGTGTTGTGCTTGAATAACTTCATTCAAGCTTATTTGGCTGAATACATCCTCTCTCTCTCTCTCTCTCCCTCTCGTAGGCGAAAATTTGGCCCTACTTTATGGATTATTAATCGGTGTCGTGTGTGGCCGATTTTCTCACAGAGCTTGATCAACACCTTGCAATTCTGCTTGACAGACTGAGAATGTCAAAAACTTCCGAAAGCCTAAAACACGGACATAACGGTACCAGTCACATGATAATGAAAACGTTAGGAGTTTCCTGAATGGTTAGGGTACTCAAGACCAAGGTTCTGTTGGGACCGTCATGCACAAATTATGCAGCATTTGACCAAATAACAGAAGAGGAAGATCAATATTCAATCTAAAACAGTCTGCTCCAATGACCATTTTAGGATAGTGTAGCAGAGTATAAGCTGCAGGGGTGGGGGGGTACAGTGGCACCGTATTCGTTTTCGATCGCAGGTTTTAAACGATAAAATTAGTTGTGCCCAAGATTTTATGTCTTCCTTAAAGGGACATGAGGAGATTTCCAGAAAGAAAGAAGGCCCCCAATTTTCTCGACCCACCTAGGTTTTTTAAAATTGAATATTACCAATTATTAGATCACACCGGAAGCGAATAAGCCGGAAACGCCGGTCCATTAGTAATTAAAATGATGATTAGTAGTTTCGTCGTGCACGACAGGAAAGTCAAAGCATGGTTTTCTTGGGGAACGATTACGATAGCAGGCAAGTTCAAAACAGGATGTGCGGATGGGCACGCTCCACGTATCAAATCATGGCGAGTTTCATGCGCTTTATATCGATTTTACCCCGCTATATGTCGAGGTACAAGCGCTGCCTAGCCCGTTTGAACTCTTATGTGCCGAGTTTCATAATCATGTCCAGAATAAATCATGCAGTTTTAAAAAAATGGACATGATGTTTTTCAACATGTGCAAAATGGACATGATTTTTTATCAACATGAGCAAACCGACATGGATTTGTTATCAACATGAGCAAAGTTCGACAGTGATTTTTTTCTCCAACCATGAGCAACTCGACCATAGTTTTTCTCAACAGAGCAAACTCGACATGATATTTTTACACATACCACCAAAAAAATCATGTCGAGTTTTCCTCAAGTTGAGAAAAAATCATGTCGAGATTTTGAAATGGACATGATTATGTCAAAACTCACCATAAAGAGAGAAAAAATCGATGTATAGAGGGTTTAACTGGACATATAGACGTGTATGTAAACTCGAATATAACGATGCACAATCGACATATGGCGAGGAAATCTCGATACACCGCGAGTGAATCTCGACATGCGCGGGAAAACTCGCCATGGTTTGATAAGTGGAGCGTAGAAAACTGGGAATGATTTATGTCAACTCCACCATATAGAGAGCACCACTCGATGATAGAGGGCCCCAAAACTGGGAAAATAGATAGCGCTGTAAACTCGACATTATAACGCTGCCACTCGACCATATGGCGAGGAACTCGATCACAACAGCGCGTGAAATGAAACTCGACATGCGCGGGAAAACCGCCATGCCATGGATGTGCTACGTGGAGCGTGCATGATTCGCGGTTTTCTTTTGCCCCTGTTTGTCAAATAAATCTTCAAACGTCACAGTAGGTGCGTCTACAAACGATCCGTGGATGAAATTTGAGAGAAATTCATATCCTAAAAAAAATCTCCTTCTGTCACTTAAATTCCTAGTATAAAATCGACCATGGCCAGGCGTTTTATGCTACAATTCGCCTAAATAAGCTTATGGTGGCGGCTATTCAAGCTTTTTTTGCCCTACAATCGTTACTTTTTAAAAAAAAATAGTTTCAACAATGGAATGTATGATTTATCCTATTGTGAGCCAAATGTTATTAAAAAGTCCTTCGGGAAAATGGGGAAGAATTGGTGATTCTAAAAAAAAAATCGGACCGCCTTGTGAATTGGTACAACTGATTTTCATTTTTCCCTGTTATGTGGTCGTGTTAATGTACCCATCAATGACCAGAGGTTGTAAAAAGTTTCCAACGGCAAAGTGTTTTCAGATGAGGTTCATTGAACCCCAAATAGCCAACTGGAGTGCAAGAACCTTTTGCAATTAAGTGTTAAGTATTTATGCTTTACTACAGACACGGCAGTGTAATAATTTATTCTCTATGTTTAGGATGAATGAAAATTGAGTGCATAAAGCTCAACACATTACACCTGGTATTATTGGAAGCCTTGTATTTTTCCACTCATTCATCTGCAACATATTTTGGGCTGAACTCTATCCCAATATGATACTATGAGCATTAAAGACACTCTCATTGATTTGCTAATCCGAATCGAAACAATCATCAAAAATCAGATTTTTGCATATTTGTACCAAGTACAGGTATCCTAACATACCTTGCAAATGATAAGACCAAGACAACCTAATCAGGACAGAATCGGAAATTTAGTCATAACTGTCCGTTCCGACACTAATACAACAAAGGTAATTGAATGGTGAATCTAATCTTGTAACACTGTCGTTTTCTTTCTTCTTTTCTGTCAATTCTCATGTTGGAAAAGGTAACTTATGAAAATTCTAGGGACTTATCCTTCACTTTGAAGCTATTTCTGCAAATTTCAAATATGTTGTTTCAACTCACTGATAGTGGTCTTTAATAAGGTTTGTTTACAGTAACCGGAAAATATTTGTATACAGTCTACTATGGGCTATGGGCAATTACTTCTCACGTTAAAATGGTATACCCCGATTCAATTAAATTTTGGAATTAAGGTATTTGTTGATGGCCTTTCCTAAGGACCACATACAAATATTTGAAGTAGTAGTTTATTACTCACCATCTGCGTTCAAGTAATTGCCACTTCTCCTTGTAAGCAAACGATTATACTAAAAGGTTACCTCACAAGATAAAATGCCCCTTACAGTTTTGACTCCTAACATGAATATATAATGAGAATCCTATTCTGAATTGAGGGAAAGGTTTTGAAGCAGGTTACTGCATCCCGAATTTTGGGTCCAATCTATCTCTGGGAAAACGTGGGTAAACGTTGGTAAAATAAGGGGGTAAAATTAGTACACGGGTAAATTTGAAATCAATAAGTGCATATTGTGTTTTAAATGTACACCAATAATATTTGTCTCATTATAAGGGTTTAAAGGGTAAATTTTGTCTACGTTTTAACCTTTAGTTAAACGGGTACAAAGTCCTATTAAGTTCAAGGTCATCCCGGGGAAAACTTACCCAGTGCCCGATTTTGTTAAATTGGTGTCAACGTGTTCGTCTTGCCTTATTTACAATGTGTGCAAATACCCCCTTTTCTTTTCAGGCTAAGGACACAGTTTGTAAGGGGTTACTTGTGGACTAAAGTTCATGGTGATAATTTTCAAAAAAATAGACTGATCATCAGTAGTGTGGCAATAACAATCCGAAAACAAATCATTCTTCTTAAATAATACTTTTCTTCACAAAGTCAAGTCCCATTCAACACCCGTCATTTTAGGTTAATAGACCCTGGGAATAGTTTACATGTATTGAGTGACAACGCTTAATGGATTTTAAAGATCTTTCCACTTATACATGCTCATGATAACCCCTCGTTATGTATGGCCATTATTAAACAACACTTAAATGTATACTAATGGATCACTAGAAATATCGACACACATAACAAACACAAGTAATTTGAAAACCGTAGCGGACAAACATAAATCATATGAGTTCATTTTAACACGGTAATCTATTTGCTTCAGATTTAATATCCTTACGCCCTATTTCCTCGATTGCCCTCTTTTTAGAATATCGTCTGCAAACAAAGGCTAATCGTCCATTTGGCCTCCAGGGCCTTTTCCTGCAGCATATTTATTTCATCACACCATTTCTCATCTTTCCAATAGGCCCTTACGGTATTACCTACTTTGGTTTAAATTTCCAAGTACCAATACATAATAAGACGTGATTAAGATCTATCTTCAAAAAGTCCTGTAATAAAAAAGTAGGTGGTCCTTTCGTGTGACTGTAATTTGGTCATGTGAAATACAAACCGTTTTTAAAACAAAGACTCTAAGCATGTTTAACACTTAGCGCATAAGGGGGGGGGGTCCATGTGGACCAGGATTTCGTTTTTCCGTTGCGCCTATGTTTTAACGCTAAATTATTTGCCCACATTTTATTAATTGGCTAAACATATACTCATAGTTTGGTGTAAAAATAAATCATCATGGTGTTTTTTATACTCATTAGCATAAAAAGTATTTTTGTGGGGGCGATTATCAAAATTTGTTTTGCCCATTAAAATCGCACTGAGGACCTTTTTGAAATTTTATTTCAGCAATGTCATTGTACTGATGTCCTACTATGAGAGGCCAAATTTTATGGAAAAAGTCCTTCGGGAAAGTATTTTTCAATTTTTGGGCTGGAGAATTTTGTTGACCGTTTCCAAAGCGTTGTCTTGGGGCGCATTTTTTCCGTACAGTACAACCGATCTTCATTTTTTCCCTATTAAGTGGTCGTGTTTGATGTTACGCTAATCAACCAAGTTTGGTAAAAATCCCAATAGCAATGTGGTTTTCAGAGGGAAGGGTCACTTGGGACCCCATGTCCAGCCACCCCCAGTTGCAGAAGACCTTATGCATCTAAGTGTTAAGGGCTTCATGACAGTTTCTAAAAGCTTGGTGTATTTTGTACAATTCCCTTTAAACATAAGGTGTATTTTTACTTAAAGGATTTGGAGTTCTTAAGAAAATCATTTGAGCAATAGGCAGTTTCATATGGATGATTGGAAGTTTTGTCCAATAAGGTTAATTTTTAGTCGGACACAGGTCATTGAACAATGGAATATCATTCGGCCACCAAATAAACGCGTACAAACAGAATTTCGCGCTAGCTATATTCAAGGAAAACGCTGTGGCTGCCAGCTATTTTCAATATTTCCACTCGACCTCACATGACCTTTGACTTTGGAATGTGACCTTTGAGCTCACCAACAAATGCTGGTTTCTACATGGTGCACCTATGACCGAGTTTGGTTTCCAACAGACTTCAACTTTTCAATTGAGGTGATAAAAAAAAATGGTGACACACACACACACAAGACCCACACATACACACACATACACAGGCACAACGGATTCTAAGTTGGACCTGCATGCTGGTGGTCCACAATTTTTTTTCTTCAAAAATGTGGCACGATAGGTAACGTACGTGAAAAGGTTAGCAAACATGGATATCTCTAAAAAAAATAAAGGTTAAAACCACGAATAATGCATAATTTTGAATTGGCTTTTAATATTAATTGCAAAGTATCATTTCAAGCCTCTTTCATAGAAAGACGAAGACACATCAAATGAGTGGGATTAACGTGGAATAAACGCACGTTGGAATAACATTTTTCATTTCATTAACTTAGGCATATGACTGGCTAATTACCAATTATGTTCAATACCATCTACAGTTGTTATTTAACAAGAATCGCCTTATTTTTGAATATGGGCACGATTTACGACATAACAACACAAACGTTTATTTATTCTGTAGATTGCACACTGTCATTGCGATTTTCTATTGATCACATCCTTTATCTTCCAATAAGCTTGAAGCATCTCAAAGCAAATGTGCTTTGAATACCCTTATCCAAGAAGAGAAAATGTACCCTGGTAAAAGAAGCTATTCATTTAAACAACACTAAGAACAACAACACCTGCAGAGCTGTTATTTGTGCATTTTTTTTGGTCGAATGCAAAATATTTTATTTTAGGCCAGACAGTTGCGTACCTTGCCAGGAATCAAAGTGTTGGCGGAAGTCGGGCCATGAAGCCGTTTCTGGTTATTCAGGAATGTATTATTAAACAGTAACGCGAACGCATAAAATTTGGCTCCTCGAGTAGTTAGCTGCTTAATTAATAGGTCAGTTTTAGTGCCAAGAATGAAAATATTGCCAAACAGCTTAAATGCCTACTTCAGTGTCGCTAAAAAGTAAGGCTATAGATTTGGAATATCTTTGGAATATTGATGCAAACGTAATGTCCGCTACCCTTTGCGAGTTAAAGCCAGACGTCCTTTGAATTAAGTCGAAGACAAAATACTGACCAAATCGGTGGGTGTGTTGCGTGATCTGATAACAAAGACAACGAACATACAGTATGCTTTGCTCTCGAATAATCAGCCAGGGAAAGATTTAGCATCAAGATAGCAATAATACGTCGCTAGCAATCGATAGCCATGGTAGCAGGCGTGATTGTGATGGGCAGATTACAAACAAGACGGAACTATCTGCAAAAATTTTGTCTTCGCCTATAGTCTGAATTAAGTTGTGGAGAAGGAGATTACATATGTCTGGGAAACGTGTTTTACCATTATCATCACTACCACCAGATTCGCGCACCGCCGCTAAATGAATGGTAATACAAGTATACTATTACAATCGAAGCAACCAAAAATTCAGCTTAGAATATATGTATACGTCTGAAATCCACATCAATTTACTCTCAGAAAAAGAAGTACTGAGAGTAGTAGTACTGTGACGGGACAAGCCAATCAGAGAGTCGAATCGGTTTGACATAATAGGCCGTGGGCCAGCCAGCCCAAAAAGGGTGTTCCACTACCTAAGAAGGGTACAAATTCTAGCAATGTTTTTGAAACAAAAGCTACATGTCTCTATGTATGACACTGCCATGCTAGGTAATTCTAAGGAGTAGCTTAGTCTCAGGATTCAGTCGTTCGTTTTTTGAAGACGTGTGGCAAAAGCACTCTCTTATAAATGATATATAACATATGGATAACAATAAACATGATTTGGTAATTAAATGGCTTGACATGCTTGGGTGCTTGGGTAAACCTCTAAAACTATCAATTATTACTGTTTTTTATGGAATATGCGTTATGAAAGCATAAATATTCCTTTTGAAAATGCCAAGTGTAAGCATTTTTTATACATCACGGAGGGAAAATATTTTGTTCTTATACAAAGAAAAAGATTGCTTTTAACACATGGTTTTATTTATGGGACTTAAAATACAAACTTTTTACAAGATATTTCCTTCTTTTACCAACGGAGAGACCTAGTCCCCACAACTGAGAGCTTACCCCCCCCCCCCCCCCACCCGTTGCTAATTTTTAATCAACATCTTACTAGTAAAGAAGAAAATATATCACAAACAAGCCATTTCACATCAAAGCATTTTGGTCAACAAACTTACACCAACAAAAGCCTCCAAGCTCCCAATCCTGAAATATTCTTTAAAACTATAGTGGCATTCCCCTTGTGTTACCTTGACCTATGTGTGTGACCTTAGACCTCAGATTGTCTGTGCTCAGGGCAGTGGTCCTTTGACCAACTTTGGTGGTCATAAGGCATTTCTATGCAAGTTGACCTATAGATGAACTTGTGAACCTTTTGGGTCACTCAAAAACATGCTAACAAACATCCGATGTCTCCCCAAACTTTAATGCTAAATCAGCCCCATATATCAGATAACGAAACGCATTGCTGGACAGCAGACTAGTAGGCAGATCTCATCCTGGGGGGGCACTGCCATTTTGGTGGTGACGCGTATGTAAGGGTGTTAAGAGCCCACATTTCAGCATCGTGTAACCCAAGGACCCCATAAAGTGTTTTCAAAATACTACCCAAAGAAAAAGTTTACCACTGTCATCCAAAGACCCCCTATTTGGGGAGAAAATATTGAAATTAGGTTTAAAATATTAAATTATTGATTTTTAAAAAAAACAAATTGGCTTGTCTCTAACCCTAAGACCCATATTTTTTGGAGTCCATGGTCCCCGAATGCCCTGGGTTTGGAAGCGCCACCGAACTAAACATTCCATTTCCTCAACTCCAAAAAAACTCAAACAAGTTTGGATTTTTTTCGGACATGTATTTTTTCATTTTTAATTGAAAATTTTATCACACTTATGATATGAGTGAAAAGATCGTTATTCCTCTGATAATGCACCAAAATAATAAGACTTGGTGTCCACATGATTGAGTACCACTTTATTTGAATACTGGTAAGTCCAAAAAAGAAAGTGCCACATTTCAATACCCCTCAGTTATAGAGATACACAGGGTTACACAGCTTAAGAGGATTAGATTTGCTTTTAACCCGGGTCTTTGCAATAGGGAAGAAAATGTAAAAGAGTGGTTATTCAGTATCTCATCATGCCGCGGAGTTATCAAATGTGCCGGAAGGCTCGTGCATGGGGGGCAAATTGATGCTGACATATCCCAGAATCAATTCTGACCTATGTTGCGGTAAGACCTAGTGCGTATCAAAATGAAAAACAAAAAATTCAGTTGCAACTGGTAATGGGAAAGGTGAGACACAGCGCGGGTGACAGCACCCATAAACAGGGTTATTACCTCGCTCTTGGAATTGGAGATGCGTCTTCCAAAAAATTGCATTGACACGGTGTTTTGGGCAGTATTGACACGAGTCAAACTTGATAATAAGCCAGCAATGACAGCCCCTTTGTTTTTTTCACCTCAGCCCGGTAATTTAAAGGTGTGGTGGTTGGCAACACCGGCTTTAGTGGAAAACATGGTGACAGAAATTCATGTTTTCAGATGCAGATTTTATCTTCGGAAGTTGGATGGTATAGAGTTAAAGTTTGGAGGAATCGTGGTGAACGTTTCCCGGGTATTGTTGCCTTGTAATGTAATTTTGGTGGAGGGCCCAGCCCTGATAACTGGGAAGACGAGACTTGTTGTTATGGAAGGCAAACACATGCTGTCGCTTTCGGGGACGATATCTAAAGTCGTTGATATCTCTAGTCCTTCATTCTGGGACGATATGCAGTACTTCCAAGACATCCGCATCGTGCTAGGATCGTCAATGAGTAAGTTGGGAAGAAAAGGGTTTTAAAAAAAATCAGGGGGCCTGCCATTCTTCTTATCGTGTCTAAACCAACTTGATTACTTCAATATGAATCCAGCCAGCGATCGGATAAACGTTGGCTTACTTCCAATTGAATTCTGCAAGGTCATTGTCGGTGCATTGTTGCTCCAGCAGTGGGCAGCAAGAGAGATGTTTCCATATCTTTGGTGCTTTTCCACAACCCACAGGTAGTGTCTGATCTGCCCAGAGACAGACCAACTTATGTAAAGGAAACTTAGATGGCTCCATTTCTGGTTCTCAGTCTGTTGAGGCATTGCCAATCAGCCCACATAGGAGTCAGCTCCAGGTACGTGGGAGAGGCTCACTAGGTTCAATGCCATAGATGTTACTTGGTTGAGGCAGTCTTCTTTCGACAAGGCGACTGCCTCTCTTGAGCTCCTTAGAGACTGGATTTAAGGCGATTGGTAGTGGGTATCGTTCAGACATGCGGGTGCTTCCGCATTAGGATTGGCAGCTACGCGCTTGTATGCTCGCTACGCTTCGGATGTCTGGTGGAGCAATTCCGTCTTGGATTGTATAAGTTTTCCGTTGGGTTGGACGGAGAGGCATCCTGTGATAAGACGGCAGGAGGCGTTTAATGCTGATGAATGCAAGCTTCTTGGCATGGGTTGATTTTCCCATACAGGGCAAGCAATACTCTGCACATGACATGAGTAGCACAGGGCAAGTGCTGTCGATCTTTTTAGGTATGTGGGCTAGCACCCCATCTTGTGCAGTGAGTTGGTCAAGATGTTATTGCGTAACATACTTTACTTTTGTCTCTCGAGTGGGTTTTATAAGAGAGAATGCGGGGTCCAAGGGTTAAAAATCCTAGGTAGACAGGGGTATCACAGTTGCTCCAGGGGTGTTCCAGCCCAGCTAACTTTAACTGACGTTTGGTTCACAGTGTGTAGAGGAACAACACATACTGTGTCTTAGATGGATTTGCGATAGGTGGTTTCCTCATAAAAGGAGTGAGTTCATCCAAAGCTTTGGAGGAGTCTCTCTTCACCAACTGTTAAAGTCGGCATCTTGTGCGCTAATCCAGATCGTCTGCATAAATAAAAAACGCACAGGTTCGGCACTCTAGTTTGGTAGTGGTATAGGATGTGGTTGAAACAGGAGAGGTGCAAGCATACTCCTTTGTGGTAGACCATTCCTGAGACTACGCCATCGGCTCTTCTCGCAGCCTAGCTGAACAAAGAAAATCCTGTTTGCCAGCAATCCTCGGATAAGCTCAGTTCAAGCGGATTGTCCTTGGTTTAATTTCCAGAAATCTTAAGGAGTAGGCATCGGTGTTAACAGTGTCGTACGCTGATAGGTCGACGAAAACACAGTAAATCTCATCAATTCGGCACATCCGTTGTTTAATCCTAATTTTTGTTTTCTCACAGTTTGGGTAAAACCAAACCTCTTTTTTTGTTTTACTGTGGGGTAACGCCCCCAATCCCCCCACCCACCCCTCGTCAAAACGTGTGGTGGAGTGTTCTCCATCCACAGGATTTCCGCCATAGCTGAAAGCTATTGTACTGTGTGAAAAATATAACCTATGTGATGAAATTACATACAGACTAGACATATTTTCCACTTCTGATTTGACTTTGACCTATTTTATGCTGTATCCCAATTAACTAAAGGGAACAAAAAATTATGACTGTACACTTTTTAATCTCTTGGATCATATCAGAAAGTGGTACTGGTTTGAAAATTGATGATTTGAGAGCAGTTTAAAAATTTTAGCCCCTATATGACCACCCCAGATGACCTTTAGTTGACCCCTCCTAGCTGGACATAGCTTACATCTGAATTTTCTAGCAGCCTTTTGGTATATCCCCATGAGTTGCCTACACACTGGTAACAAAATCATTTGTACGTCTTAGGTAGTGGAAAAACCTTCTGGCCAGGACTATAAGGCGCAAAAATTCCCAACTTAAATTATGGTTCGGACTATAACAAGTATATACTACCAAAGAACCTCTGAAAAAGACGTTTGTCTCAGAAGGTTAATATATAACACTAAAAGTCATGTTTGAGTGCTGGGTTGCGTTTAACAACTGTTAACAATCTACTGCGGTCTGCGGCTTCTTTATTTGTTACAGCTTTGACCTTTTTGGATCAAGAGGATTCCTAGTGGTAGTAGGCCAAAGAGATGAAACTTAGAAAGGAAATCTGATAGAAAAACGGTCTTGGAGAGTCCCCAGGTATCGGGAATTGTGGCCAGGCCGTGATACCCCGGATGAGTTATCACTAAAATGTACGCCGACGCGACGAAAACCATGTTCTATATTTTTATTTTCGTTTTTGACGACAATCGGTTGGATAAGTAACGCCAATACGTGACTTATACCTGAATGCCGTTACAAACCCAGTCCATACCAACATTTGTAAATCAGATCTTTTAATCAATTCTGAAGTAATTTTCTCAGTAGCGTTTATTCGGTTGTTGGATTTTAGCGAGTCCAGGGAAGTAGACAAGTAGGGTAGCAGTGGGGGCAGAGTGCCTACTCAAAATATATCTGAGGGGAAGTAGAAGCGAAAAATACCGATATTCATGCTACTAACTAACATTTTCAACCCTTTTGCCATATGACCATATGGGAGGCTACGCGCCGGTTGGCTTTATTGTCACTGTATGAAGGTTGTAGTTGGTCCATTGTCTGTCGCCGCTTCGCTTCTTCTGCTTTTTCTTCTTTCTCTTTCCAGAATTTTTTTACAAATAGTCCAGGAACTTTAGAATCTGTGTAACCAGAAGGCGGAAATAAATAAGCCATGGCTGATTTTTGTTAAAGATAGTTTTCTAATGTTGTGAGGAAGAACTTATCAAAAGTTTCAGATCCCCCCTTGTGCTAACAGTTTATACACATCGAGATGAACAAATGGACACACTTTTTGAAAAGAATCGGAGCATTCTGAACCTTTACCCCCAGTATGACCTTAAACCGTTATATCCATATAGGTAATTAACCATAAACTGTAGATGTGACAAACTATACCTTTTTTAATGACACAAAGGATGGTATACATTTTAATGGGAACATTTTAAATTTTGGCCCCCTGTACAAAGTTGATCCCCTTATTCCTCAATAAGGAGAAAACTTGTAGACTTTTGATATATGTCGCTTCGCACAACATTAGGACACTATCCTGAAAAATTCAGCTATGGCTTATTTATTTCCTGTTGTTTTTTCATTTATCTTGGACTAAAAGTTGTGATTTTTATATGACGGTCATCGTTTTGAGCTTATTTCTTTCACACAGTAATTATTATGTGGACAAGTATTATGTGTATGCAAAAAAAAAATATTTAAAAATTCAGGTCGCCATCCCGGGAAATCTATGAGTCAACCATTTAGATGTGAAGATACTTTTCTCATTAAAGGGAACCGTTTGTTTAGGGAATCCCCATAAATCTTTAATTAAAAAAAGGTACTCCACGAATGTAATAGTAGTAGTAGTAGTAGTAGTAGTAAAACCAAAGTTTTAAATCCGGTTTTGTCCCCGTAAACGGGGGTGGCCGGATTCACCTCACACTCGCAGTAACCGCCCTTACTCATTCCTTCCACATCACCCGATTCAATGCATCCTCCTTCCTCAACCTAACCCTCCTACTCTCCTCCACTTGCTTCTTCTGTGTCTTCTTTGGACGTCCCCTCCTCCTCAAACCTCCCACCTCGAAAAAAAAAAAAAAAAAAAAACCCCCCCCCCCCTTCGGCAATTTTGTTACAAAAAATGGCTCAGGTAGACGAGGGTTAATGGGAACATTTTATATTTTGGCCCCCTGTACAAAGTTGATCCCCTTATTCCTCAATAAGGAGAAAACTTGTAGACTTTTGATATATGTCGCTTCGCACAACATTAGGACACTATCCTGAAAAATTCAGCTATGGCTTATTTATTTCCTGTTGTTTTTTCATTTATCTTGGACTAAAAGTTGTGATTTTTATATGACGGTCATCGTTTTGAGCTTATTTCTTTCACACAGTAATTATTATGTGGACAAGTATTATGTGTATGCAAAAAAAAAAATATTTAAAAATTCAGGTCGCCATCCCGGGAAATCTATGAGTCAACCATTTAGATGTGAAGATACTTTTCTCATTAAAGGGAACCGTTTGTTTAGGGAATCCCCAACAAATTTTTAATTAAAAAAAGGTACTCCATGAATGTAATAGAAGTAGTAGTAGTAGTAAAACCAAAGTTTTAAATCCGGTTTTGTCCCCGTAAACGGGGGTGGCCGGATTCACCTCACACTCGCAGCAACCGCCCTTACTCATTCCTTCCACATCACCCGATTCAATGCATCCTCCTTCCTCAACCTAACCCTCCTACTCTCCTCCTCCACTTGCTTCTTTTGTGTCTTCTTTGGACGTCCCCTCCTCCTCAAACCTCCCACCTCGAATTCAAAAGCCCTTCTTAAGGCATGCTTGTCATCCTTCCTCAACACATGCCCATACCAACGTACACTATTCGCCTTCGCCAACCGGTCCTTTGCCTCTTCCAAACCCAACATCCGCACCAAGTCCTCAGTCTTCATCCTATCCATCAACTTCACAACACACATCGCTCTTATCATTACTCTCGCTGTCCTCCTCAGAATCACCATCTCATTTTCGCTCAGACACCACGTCGCGCTCCCATACAGCAACACTGATCTCACACAACTCTTATACACAATTCCTTTCATCTTCAAAGGATATCTTTTCCTTTGCAACAACTCCCCACATTCCCTAAACTTCACCCAGCCATACCTCACTCTAGCTGTCACAGCCACTTCGCATCTGCCACCCCCACTAACCCTGTCCCCCAGATATGTGAACTCCTTCACAGACTCCACCTCATCACACACCTTTTCCTCCTGTTCCAGCATCTCTCCAGCTCCCTTCTCGTATCTTCTGCACATAAAATTTCTTGCCAAACTTGGGGTCACTCTCTTCATCTTTGTGCATCTCCCATGGATCCATTTCCCACGTTTCTCACACCACACTGAATTTGCTTTCACTCTTTCCCACACATGCCACATGGGTCTACCTTACTCACTACAACCTCCCTCTCCACCCCTCTCACCAGCACTTTTGTCTTCCCCAGGTTTACCTCAGACCCTACTCTCAAAGCCTCCTTCCATTTCCAACACTTCTCCCTCAGTCCTTCCCTGTCTCGCACATTAAAACTCAAGTCTACAACATCTCATCATCAAACCTTCCCTTGCAACTCCCCGTGACCTACATCACTCATTATTGCAAAAATCCATGGCGAAAGTAAGAACCTTGATGCACACCCCCTTCACCTCAAAAACTCCCCGACAACTCAGACCCCACGCTAACTCTTGTCTCTACTCCTTCATACAAACTCAACCCTGCTTTAACGCACTACTTCTGTATCTCCTCTCTCTTCTCACGGGCCCACTCCATCACTTTCTCGGTACCCATCAAAAATGCCTTCTCTCAAGTTCCCTTGCAACCTCCTCAAATAAACACTGCATCTATCGTCCCTTCAATGGCATAAAACCCAAATTGAATCTCATCCATTTCCACATCTTCCGAATCCTATTCTAGACCCTCTCCACAATTTTATTGCATGCTCCAAACAACTTCACACCCATTATTATCACCCACAACTCATTGCATCCCCTTTCCCTTACAAGTGGAACTACCACACTCACTGCCCACTCCGCGGATCCATCCTACATATAACACCTCTGACACAACTCCATCATAACACCAATCCCCATCTCTCCATTCGCAATAATCATCTCAGCACACCTCTGAGAGTTCCAACGCTTTCCTTTTTCATTTCTCTTATTGCCTTTACCACTTCTTCCCGGTGACCCTCTCATCTGGCCTTCCACCACATCAGCCTCACCTTCTGATCCCACTCATTACCCTCATTCATGATTCTCTCCATATGCTCTTTCCAACTCTACCGCTATCTCTCTCACTGAAATCAACTTTCCATCACTTCCCCTCATACATATTCCACCTTCGAATATCTTTCCATCCTTTTTCATTGCTTCACTGTATATCACCTTGTAAAACACCTACCAAGAATGCTTCGGCGGTTTTTAGGGAAAACTTGCTGCAGGCTGCCCTATTAAGAACCATGGTGAATAACCATCGAACATGATATAACAAATTATCCCTTTTTACACAAAGACGGTGTCTGTTTTAGGTATACATGCAAAAAAAAAAGTTGGTTAAGCCACCGTGGGTTACAATTTTCAAACAACAGTAAGATTTTATTTAAACTAATTCTAAATTACTCGTACATGTTGTACGTTCATGTTATGGCAAGAAATGCTCATTCACACTATCTACCTCTTCGGAATATTTGACCATTTAGGGGCAGTGCACTTGGGACCTCCCATAGGACCATGTATATAGGCACTTGTCATAATGAGCCCTCCTATAACTGTGGACCCAAGAAATTACTTGAACTATAAAACTCTCAGTTTTACTGTTTATACACATTAGACAAACACTATTGGAAAGAGTCGAAATCATCTGAAACTTTTTTACTCCAGTATTATGACCTTGAACAGTTATTTCTATATAGTTTTAATATACAGACAATCAATCCGTAAAGCGGGCAAAACATGCTTCTTAATCCTTATGACAGACGCAAAACGTTGGTATTCATTTCAACGCATTTAGGAACATTTTAGAATTGACCACTGTACAAACTATCCCTTATTTCAAAAAGAACAAGGGGGACCTTTGGGGACTTTTGATTATGTTGCTAATTAAATCAGGAAAATATCATGAAAAAATCAGCCATGGCTTTACAGGGGTGTTTCTCTATATATCTAGGACTATTCGTTACAGTTTCGACGCCGTACTGGAAAAATCTCTGTGTCTTATTGATGGGACTCCCAATAACTAAACAATTATACTAAAAATTTGACTGCCAAGTGCACACTTGGGAATTTCTCTAAACGTCAACGACGCAGTGCAGCTCTTTAGTACGGTACTTGAGTCTCATTTTTCGCACCTTTTTTTTTTGTAATAACGATAATTTCACCAAAGATGAATGCACAGATGTCATATGCTCTTTGTCATCGTCATTTTCAAAGGGGATAAAACCTGCTGCCAGAGTATCCCGCTTGGGGATTCTCACTAAACCTAGAGTTATAGTAGGTCACAAACCCTATTGTATAGAAATCAGCCTCTAGCGGCCGAGGAATAAATCTGGCAAATTTGCACATACAAAACCTTGTCTAACCAGGGGTCCGTTCCGAACCGGTCATAAAATTCTTGACGTGCATTTTTACTTGTATGCTTGAGTGGACCAATTTATCCCAAAGCCACGCGGTATATCTGTATGAAAGGTCTGTTAGGTAGGACATACGCATGCGTTAGTGTACACGTTAGGGTTACGTACGCGTTTGGGGAACGGGCCCCAGGGGAGGTGGTGGGAACGTATGTTTCTCCTAACCCCCAAAAACTCTCAAAATAAACGGACACCATAACGATTTCAGCTAGTTTTTGTATATTGCTTTAATTTTTGTTAAAAAAGTAGATATACCATACATAGAAAAATCACACCCTTTTACCATCATGAGAGTTTTCTTTTGTAAAACAAGGGGTTTTGGCTGGCAACACCACCACCTCCTTTAAACGTTCACCACGCAAAAATCAGTTGGTTCGGCGAAAGACGTGTTTGTAAGCATACGCCACGACCGTATCCAAACTTTCGATTGAAATCATTTTTTATAGAAGACACGAGGACAGTTCCAGAAAAGTGCGACCAATTTTCGAAATAGGTGTTTTACATATGTATAACATCGGTCTAATTGGTTCCTCACATGTCTTTTCTTTAATCATTCATTAATGAAAAAAAATGGGGGAAATATGTCAAAAATGTCCTTAGAAATACAATTCTTACTAAAAAAACAATCTACTGAACAATGGTCAATTAAAAATGGTGGATAAGTTGAAAGGTGAACGAGAGATTTTGGGGCACCATTTAGTGTGTCATATGTGTAAAAGCTGGATTTCTTGCCTAGTAATTGGTTACAGAAGAAATTGCCGTGAGACATGTGAAAGTGAAATAAAAAAAATTAGGGTGCTTTGATTAATGTCAATATTAAACATAGGCAGACTAATAATAATAATATAAAGTCTTGATATAGCGCCTAATGCAGAGGCCTTTAGGCGCTTTACCTAGAATGGAGCAATATAAAAAATATGTTAATACGACAAAAAACAAACATAGATAAAATTCTAATGTTAAAAACAACAATGATCTAACATCCAATATACACAATTCAAAATAACTTTAAATTAAGTAGAAATTCAAATGTCTGTATTATGTGACCAACTAGATAGAGAGAAAGACACCCCAGTGCCTCCCATATAAGAACATATGGGGAGGATACACCGAACGTCAGCTGTGGGATCTGTGTGATGTTACACAAAGCGAACATCGGTTAAGATGCAGTATTTGCTCTTGTAATAATATGAGAAAATTTCACAATTCTGTACCAAAGAAATGCATTCTCAGCTAAATCATTTCATATGTGATATTTTATCTTGTAACTTTGGTCCTCACATCGTGCACTTGAAATCTTCGTGATCTGCAATTCCTGAGCGGGGCAAAGAAATGTAGATGTTGTACGGTTCGAATGCGGGCCGGTGGATCATAACGATTGAGTGACATCATTCCACTATAAGAGTTGGACAGATACAAAAACAGGTTTTAGCAAATATAAAAAAAGTAAATAAAAAAGCACTTAATATAAATATAAAATTACAAGATATTTCATTCACGATATGCTATTAAAGTCGTTGAAATGTAAACCTGTTAAAATGTAAATTCTTCACAAACCTGTTATCCTTAAGCTACACACTGTCAAGATATCCATTCTTTTCCGTTGGTGATGTTTGCAATACGGGACTTTAGCATCTTCCGCATGAGGAAATAGGCCAAATGCAGCCGAAAAGCTACCCGGGTTCTTTCCACGGTTCGTTCATTATTTAGTATTAAGTTACGTAGCGAATGCCGTGATAATTCAGGATCACATTTTGATGCGAATTCGTAGTAGTGATATGGTAAAAAATGTACAAAGAGCTTCTAGTCAGTTACTGAGTAAAATACACAGGTTTAAGTACTATATATTGAAATGAGATGAATAGATTGTAACCGTGCAATCACAATTTCTGCGTTACGCAATTGTTTTGTAAACTGTGCTAATGAATTAAACCTCTTCAGAACATCCTGCATATGTACAACGACAAGCCTGTGTAAAGAAACTGAAACCAGGGTGTCTTGGCTTGCAGCGGGGGACTATATAGGATAAACCGTGTGATCTTGTAGGGACGAGGCTATTAAGTTCATTGCTGAAGCAAACCGTAATAAAATTATGGATATTATATCTCTCCCATTTATACATGGATTCACAAACCAATATATTGACATTTTTTGACATCATGACTTGTAATGTTTTGAAGATGGCTATTTGCATAACAATAGAAAGGGAGTAAACGGACTAACTGTTGTGAAGGTTGGCACTGCCTGAGGATGGTTGCTATGAAACTGTTAACACCTGAATGAATAAAGGCTATAAATAAGTGAAATAATTTTCATATTGCATTCTTGTTGAGCAAGCTCTAATCAAAAGATGAAATGAATTTATTGATTGCAAGGTGTTATTATCATAAAAAAAACTTGCGTTTGGCATGTGAAAGTTGTGTGGTGGGTATTTGTTTTATAAGCAATGCTTTATACATAAAAACATAACAAATTAAAACTGCCGTAAGTACGTGTCAAGAACTAAAATATGCTAACTACAAGTCTCGATTTGATGTCCTATATAAGTCTTGACAGGTCATCGACTTTATAGATTGTATTTGTGGGATAATGAGAAGCGGGTTATTTATACAACACAAACTCTGTAAATTACCGCAAATTATCAAGGCTGTATATTATACTATGCGTATTGCATAAATACATAAAAATAATGTTTTTTAATGGCTAAAGAGACATCACTCCCGCCAATGCTTGTATCTTTTTAATTTAAAACAAAGGTCCATATGCAGGCTCTTTACCCGACTTGCTGAAATTTTCAAATAATTCTAATAAATACATTTTGTGAAGACTTTGTTTATATTGATATAGTAAGAAATTTTCGAGGTGGTGTGACATTTCACCTGAATACATTAAAATTTATAGACTTACAAGAATGGTACAAATGTAAATGTTATATTGCTGCGTGTGTCAATATACAAATATTGAATTCCTGAGATAGTCAAAGTGTATCATTCGGTTAAATCAAAATTTAAGCGAATGATATATTTTCACTATTAGACTATGGGGCATGTCCTTCTATGCTGTTGTTTTGTTGTCTCCATCGGGGGGCTAGGGGAAAACCAAGTGTAAATTCATAATAAATTATTAAAATCATATAACCGTCTGTTCCCACAAATAAAACTGGCACATTTTCTTGAAAAAGAATAAAATGTCACTCAATTTCATTTCCCCAATATCAGTGACCAATGGATACATATAGACTTCAGCAAACAATGGAGTTAAGATATTCAATCACCGGCCCGGTATGCGGTGTAGAAAAACACTTCAGATTCCCTTTCATCTGGGAGTGCAGGACCATTGTTACATTGTCGCGCAGCTGAATAGATTTCAGCTGTTACCGCTCTCCAATTTAGACTGAGTACGTTTTCAGGACAAAATAATTATCCTCATTCACAAATAAATAAATATTGAGCTTCAATAGTGCGTGTTCAATTAACTTTGGCCATAGTTTTCATCATTTAAGAAAAGGAAGAAACATGAACAAACATCATGAGAGAATGTTGCTGGGCAAGCTTTGACCTAACAACTTTGTGCAGAACCAAAATCCGTAACTTATTGCTTAACTTCATTTCTATTCAATTTACCGTGTTTTCAGAAGAAAAGTTAGTGTCAACGACCTATATTATAATGTACACTGCTTAGTTATTGTGAGAGAGGACGGGTATTTGTCACTCAACCCGAATAGTGTAGGTGGTAACACCTGGCTATAACAATGGCCCCACATACCGGGCCCATTGTAATATCTTTAGCTCATGGTTTGCTGAAGTTTATACATATCCATTGGTCTCTGATATTGGGAAAAAGAAATTAAGGTGACATTTTATTTATTTTTAAGAAAATGTGCCAGTTTTATGTGCGTGAACAGACAGTTATGTGATTGTATTAATTTATTATGAATTTACACTTGGTTTTCCCTTAGCCCCTCGATGGGGACAACAGAATTTGTTATACAATTGGTTATTTGGTCCACGCCCCATAGTCTATATTGCACAAACAAAGCTGGTCAATATTCGTTTTATATCGTGATATCACCTGCTTTCTTTTCATATCAGGTAAAAACATATGACTCAAATTAGTCGTGAAATAGTAAAAATGTAAGAGTCTATCCGTAAATATTAAAAATATTCATTTTTTTTTGTAAAACAGGTGTATTAAATACTTCACACACTGTTCTTCACCCTATATCGTTTGGACAACCCACACCAGAGATTCGGTTTATTAAAGGGGACATGTGGTCCAGTGGGGTAAGACGGACGACTCATGATCTGAAGGTTGCGGGTTCGAGCCCCGCTGTGGCCAATGTGTTGTGCACTTGGGCAAGGCACTTTACCTCACTTGCCTCGTCGACCCAATCGATATTTGGGAAGCTGTTAGGGGGAATATTACAATCTAAGTGCTGATAAGATTGTGCGCTTGGCCGGCTGCCGACCTAAGTGAAGCGAACTGATTGTGACGATTCCTGATGGCGCGTAATAATAAGAGGCAACAGCGCTTTGCTACTGGTGTAAAAGGTTGCATTTACATATTATTATTATTACTTGATTTTCCAAGATGAGCCTCTTTCAGACAACGAAACGTATTTACTTTTCAGAAGGTGTTTTGAACCAAGAGTCTAATAGCAATATATTTATCACCTCACGATACGATTCACAAAAGAGTCACAGAGGAAAAAAAATAACATTTGTCTCAGAAAGACAAAAGTTATGTGATGCTACATTTTTGACACCTCTCACTTCTTCAAAGACCTTCCATAGGATCGGGAAGTATGGAGCAAATAAATAATATCGTTATGCTCTTTGGCTTACTATATATATCTCATATTTTACATCGAAAAATCTTGCTCCAAACTAAGCGAAAAAAATCTCTTCGGATCCCCTGGTGATAGAGTACTCGGATTTTGAAAAATAAGTCTCAGACATCGCTTGACGCACGTTCCGGAACCACCGTAGGTGGCGAGCTCACGACTAGGGCTTTGGCGGAACTCTCTCAAGTTTCGTAGTGAAAACCAGGGTACGACCTTTAAAACGCCCAGATATTCTAGGATGGAGCAACATTTTAACATTGTATGCAATGGAACGCCTTCGCATGGTTTCAAACAGGGTTGGAGAGACGGTGGAAACTTACGAAAAGCATCCATTCTGAGCCAACAAAGGAATTTTTATGATTTTAGTTCAATGCCTGTGAGTCACGGAGGGGGGAAGGATGGGCATTGGGGGTGAGGACCTATGATCACCCATTGATTAAGCCCCGTTACGTCGTATTCGGAAGCATTCGGATGCTTTTTTTTTTTTTACTCGGGAAACGTACATGCAAAACAATCTTTCTCTTCAAATTGATACCAAATGTGACGATTTTTGAGTAATTGTTTAGACTTCTTAAATCGCATCATTATCGCTACGCGAAAGTGTAAATTAGATGTTTTTGGCGTGTGTGAAGGAAGGTTTACACAGGGCTTAAGCATGATGATTTTAACCCGGTTATTATAGAAATCCTGCCGTAGCGCAGCGGTTAAGGCTCTCGCCCGGAACCCCCGAGGTGTCTGTTTCGGAACCCCCACATGGGGTCGTTTTGTCTATTTTTTTCCCTTCCTCTTTAATCTCCTATAATTAATATTGAGGCACTAATGGTATCAAAGTACGAACTAGATTTGTTCCATTTTTTTTTCTAGAAAAATACGTGTTAATATAAGCCAGATCGGACCGTATCAAATGAATGAACTCGGTACAAAGACGAAAAGTATTGTGAAAAACGTACCAAAGGGTGGGTGGTGAAAGCTGCGATGATACACTAAGCCAAATATTATCATGATGATGTATTATGAAAAAAACATCGTACAAACGTCAGTAGGTGAGAGGATGCATTCCCCGTATGGGTAAGCTCCTCTCACCACCAGAATCCTTAATAAACAACAATCATTCTCCAACTTCCAAGCACAGGAGCATAACACAAAATTATGTTGCAACATCCAAAACAGTTCAAGGACATGTATGTACCAGTATATTGAAATTCCTTCAGCATGCCTTCAACAAAACACAAGGGGCCCTTGGAAGTTATTGGAATTTTCATTTATTGATGAATATCAGATTTATGTTGCAATGTCTTACTCATTCATGCCCCCCCCCCATGCGCCCCGGGGGACGGGGGGGAAGGGGGGATGCGCCACAAAATCTATAAGGTACAGCTGGCCCCCTCCTTGGCCAGTCGCAACACATGGCATCTAATCTATCTCTAGTTCAGAAAACTCTGGGGGGAATGGCAGCTTGAAGTTTTGATAAGTATGTTTAGGTGTGGCGGATGGTTGCGTTCGATGTTGATCAACTATTTATCGGGGCTAATACTAGGCCCGTGAAACGGGGGCATAGTATTCTGCTTATGCTGTTTAGTCCTTCTCCTTCTTCTTCGTCCGACATCGCTTTTTCGCCTTCTTCTGCCAAAACGGCTGGGACGAGATGACCAAATCGGTCAGAAGAACCACTGACCCAAGAAGTAACAGGGGTACATAGTTTACAATGGCAACATCAATAGTAGGGGTCAAAGAGGTCAAAAACTAAAAATCTTTGGCAGCCTACTTCTTTCTACAGTAAGGTGCACTACTGCTGAAAATTATGCATGAGCATCGTCTTTAGTCAGTGTATACAGCTTGTACACAGAATTACTATCGGAAATCATAACTCAAAATGGACGGGCAGTCTCTACATTAATTGCAAAAATGCTATATCTCAATCGATAAACACTGGATAGGTGAGTCTGTGCAAAAGTTGGGTAAACGTCGCAGGACGAATCATGTGCAAATATTGGCCCCAGGGGGGTCATGTAGTATCAAATGAGCTAATTAACTATGCAAAAAAAAAACGCTATAACTCATCAACCAAAGTAGTATTTATGTCAAATGTTTCGCAGACCATGGGAAAAGCTCATTTCTTATGTGCACACTATGGGGGTCAAAGGTCAAAATGGGTCATCTAGGGGTTAAATATAAAAGAAGCTTAATTGCACTACATTAGCTATGAATCTTGTAGGCATCAAGAAAAGTGAAAAGGTCCACAGTAACCCGCTCTAAGAGCCATATTATTAAGGGTCAAAGTCAACAACAACAACTCGAGATGTGCACTGCATTAATAATACGTAAACGGGCAAGTGCCGGACGTTGTCTTGTTAATTCTTCGCATGTGTTAACATGCGAATACATTGTGCTCGTGCTGTTAGGTTCGTCTCCTTCTTTACTATGCCCGTGAAACGGGGCAATAGTATATGCTTATGCTGATAGTCTTCTCCTTCTCTTCTTCCGGACCATCGATTTTTCGCCTTCTTCTGGCTTCGTTTCTGCCAAACGGCTGGCCGATATTGACAAAAATCGGTCAGAAGAACCAATGACCCAAGCTACCTCAGGGGTGTACATAGTTTGACCTTGACCTCTAGTAGGGGTCAATAGAGGTCAAAAACAAAAGTAATCGTGGAAGCCTAATTCTTCTACAGATAAGGTGCGCTACCGCATGTGTGAAAATCTGCATGAGAATCGTCTTTGGTCAGTGTTATACAGCTTGTACACAGAATTAATATCGGATCATTAACATTCCAAATGGCGGTTATTAATTAATATGCAAAAATGATAAATCTCAAATCGAAATAAACACTTGGGAAGGTGATGTCTGTGCATAAGTTGCGGATAATGTCGGGACGAATCATGTGACAGAATCCTTGGCCCAGGGGGCACGTGTAAGATATGCCAATGAGCTAATTTCATATGCAAAACGCTATAACTAATCAACCAAAGTAGATATTTATGGAAAATGTGTTCACAAGAAACCACTGGAAAATGCTCTATTACTTAATGTGCACAATATGGGGGTCAAAGGTCAAAACCATGGGGTCAACAGGGGTTCTAAATATAAACAGAAGCTTAATTGACCTACATGCTATCCATCTTGTAGGTATCATGAAAAGTGAAAAAGTGTCCACAGTAACCCCGCTATCATAGCCCCCCCATCGTTAAGGGTCAAAGGTCAATATGACTTCATTATACGACGGGCTTAGTCTCCTGGAGTTGTCTAGTGGTGAAATGTATTCCAAAGTGGAGAGGATTCGGTTCAAAGATGAGATGTCAAGATTATGCAACCCCGTAGCAAAATCAGAAGGAACTTTTTGAGGATTCATTTGATTATGTCTCGCAGTTTTTATAGAGTGATGTGTGAGTGCAATGCACACACACACACAGATACGACGCTTTTTTAAAAATCGCCATTTAAGGTTCTAGCCCTTTGGAATCATCTTGCATACAATCCATGGTTGTGTCCACAAAATGTACCCTCAAATAATAAATAAATAACGAATTAAAAAATGAAGAGGAGGGGAGAGGAAGAAGAAGGAAGGAAGGAAGGAAGGAAGGAAAAAAAGGAAGGAAAGACGAAAGAAAGTTTAAAGAAAGAATGCAAGAAGGAAGATATTAGAAAGGAAAGAAAGAAAGAAAGATGAGGAAGGCAAGGAAATGGAGAAAGAAGGAAGGAAAAGAAGGAATGGAAAAATGAATGGAAGGAAATAAGGAAAAACGAAGGAAGAAGGAAGGAAAGACGAGGGACTGACGGAGGAAGTAAATGACGGAAAAGGAGGAATGAAAAAGAAGGAGGGAAGACGAAAAAAGGAAGGAAAAGAAGAAAGAAGCAAGAAACGAAGGACAGAAAAGAAAGAAAGAAGGGAAAAAGGAAAAAAGGAAGAAGAGAGAAAAGAAAGACAAGGAAGGAAGACAAGAAGAAGGAAGAAAGGAAATTATGAAGAAAAGAAAGAACAAAGGAGAGAAAGGACGGTATAGAAGGAAAAAGAAGGAAGGAAGGAAGGAAGGAAGAAGGAAGGAAGGAAGGAAAACCTTCATCAGTAACAATAAAGGCAACAAACACAGTCGCCAACATGCGCGGAACCTGCCATGGTGGTAATATAGGGGCAGTTAATGGTCAAGTGCAAACAATTTCCCAGTGCTAAGGGTTGAAAAGGGTTAGTTAGCAGTGAATATTAGTCTTTTCCTTCTAATTTTCCTTCAATTGTAAAACAGCCAAAACTAACACGTCCAAACTGACGTTTAGTGTTATATATGAACCCTTCTGAGACAAACGTTCTTCGTGTCTTTTTAGACCACTTGTTATAGTCAGAACCAGAATTCAAATGGAATTGTGGCACTATTATGTCAGAACCAGAGCGCGTTGAGTGCTTGCGCCCTCACAGTATCTTTCTGGGGTATGTCAATGACGGAGACGTCAGACGCAAGATTCTGAGTTGAATCCTGTCTTAGTTATATGGTATTACTTGATAAAGAGTAACACTTTTTGAATGACTTTTGTTTGATATTTAATCTCCTCCACAATTAATTAAGATATAGGCGAAGAAAAAATTTGACGATTAGTTCCGCATAGCTTGTCAATTCTGTCCATCGCAATCACGCCTGCTACGATTGGCTACGGCGTAGAATTGCGATCTTGACGAGAGGTCTTTTCCCTGTTTTTAGTCGAGCCAAGCCACACCGTATGGGCCGGTTCTTGTTTATCAGATTGCAACACACCCACCGATTTGGTCAGTAGTATTTTGTCTTCGGACGATTATCAAAGACCGTCGGGCAATAACTTTCAAAGTGTAGTGGGGACACTCTCTTTGTATCAATCATTTAAATATATCAACTTGCATTAGCCTTACCTTTTTTTTAGCGACCACTGAAGTAGGATTTAATATGATTGGCAATTCGGCCTCTAAACTGCACGCTAATTAAGCAGCTAGCTAACTACCAAGCAGGCGATTGTATGCGTTCGCGTTACTTAAGACCATCTGATAATCCAGGAAAAGAGCTCTAACGACTTTCCCGCCACACGTGGGATTCTTGGCCAAGGTAAGCAACTGTCTGGCCTAAATAAAAATTTCGCATTCGTAAATAAATGCACAAATAACAGCTTCAAGTGGTTGTGCTCTAAGGGTTGTTTAAATGATAGCTTCTTTACCGTGTACATTCTTCTCTTTGTGGATACGTATCCCAAGCAAATTTGCTTTGAGATTGCTTCCAGCTTATTGAGGTGTAAACGGGATGTGAGGGATAGAAAACAGCAGTGTCAGTGGGCAATCTGCTAGAAACAAATAAACGTTTGTGTGTATAGTCTGTAAATGCTGCATATCCAAAATCGACGTAGTGCTTCTGAAATAAAAAATCTTTAAAGGAATTGCACGTTCATCATGAATCAATCATGTTTTTTTTTTAATTTTTAAATTTATTATTGCGGCTTAGAGTTCTAAAATGTGAGTTTGGGTTTTGTGAATGAAGTGAGATTTACAGTCTTAATTATAGGAGTTTAAATTTAATCATTGTTTATGGTACTCGCGAATGGTAGATGTTATTTTGTGAGCATACTTTGAAAATTTGGAAATAAGTGAGTGTGGTTATAAGTAGAGATTAGTAAAGGATAATGTTAGATATTGACATGGGCAGAGTTCCATATGGTCCTTTGCGGCCAAAAATTCATTTTTATTGAACAAAGGAAAAAATCTCTTGAAAACCTAAAAGAAATATGGTTTAAAATGATTTTTTACACCTACTGGAGCGGGAAGCTGAAGATAAATAACTAAGTAACTTGTTTTTTTTTTTTAATTTTCTTGCCTTTAAACATGAGATAGTCTACATGATATACATGAGATTTTGCCTATTTAATGTTTAATGTTCGCCTCAGATATTCATGGATTATTATGGGACAGGCCACCCCTGGGCACCAATACCCCTCGAAAAACATTCCACATAGGTGCGTGCGGCACCCCCATTACGGCAAAGTATTGGAGGTCTCATAGCAACAAAACAAAATATTCCCATAAAGTGCACCCCTATTTTTTTAACCCAATTAAAAAAAAAAAAAAAAAAAAAAAACACGCAACCACCATCCCTTCTTCGCATCTATTTTGTACGCGATTATAAATTATCATATTAGAGGAATTTTAAAATTTTAAAACAATACACAATTAAAAAAAATGAGGATTTTTAGGGTATGTTTCGTTTGTTTCAATGCCAATCACACACACGGAGGAAACGAAGAGGTGTAAACTATGGGTCTATACATGTTTGCGTCTAAATCTAATCACTACGTTCAAGAATTTAATTTCTAAGAAATACACCCTGTAGTTTGCTAGTTCCACGTATTCATAGGGAAAAAATCATGAAGAAATTACGTCGCCGTTAGCCGAACGCACGCGGTAGTTTTTGCCACCACCGGCTCAGGAGCAGGGTCTCCCTCACTAACCTCAAAGGGTCAGATCTTATTTTTTCTTATCTTTTTTGGACTTAGAATTTTTACCTCTACCTGAAAAATAATGAAAATTTTATATAGTTTTAAAAGAGACAGTGGCGAGATTCAAACCGAGACTACGTCATGAGGTCATCTACCTAACCACAAGAAACAAGGGATTGGTGTGCCAGATGTGCAATTATAATTCCTTGATAGCATTTACGGAATAAATCGTACTGCTATTGTGGTCAGACTCATATAATGAACAGCTCCGCTCTGGAACGTTTGCCACAACCTATGCTCAGGAGCATGAGTGGTGGTCAAAATCTCCTACTTGCGTAGCCGACGTGCGATAACAACCTGAGAGATCGAGAGTAAATATAATTTGGAATATCCGTAGTAATACACGAGCCTGATGAAGAAAACGTTTATTCACTGACATATCAATATACCATTAAATTTACACTTTTGAGGGAATCTATTCTCTGGTTCTAAAGCTACAAGGTTCTAATGACATTGGGTTTTATGTTAGATAATAGCCTAGAACCCCCTCCAACATTATACCTCCTCCTTCCCTGTCCCAACCCGGAATCTACCCCGTGACCTCAGCTCCCCAACGCTCATTTTTCTCCTTTTTTTCCAATCCCCTCTCTCCGTCCCTCCCTCTCCCTTTTTAGTCCTATCTACATTTTTATTTCAGAGTTTCCAGTACAATTGTTTAGGTTTCAAAATGTAAATTTGTTTGAAGGTATCTCACTTCCAGTTGATTTTGTGCACTTAAAAGGTCCGTATCTCAAAATAGATTATTAGAAAAATGGTTGTCTCTTTGAGGTTTTAATTGGCTGTAAAATATCCATTGCTTGCATGACATCTGACCGCCGATTTTGTTAAATTTCAATTCCCATTTGGCCTGGAGGCAAGGGTACCACATTCTGGACCAAAACCCAACCATAGCAAATATGTAAACGCTTGCCTAAACCCACACTATTTTTGGCGATCCTAATCCGAGCCGCATGATGATTCGGCCCGGGGCTTTTAAAATTGATAAGCCGTAGCACTTTTAAACCCCATGTTTTAAAGTTTCTTTTTTATTTAATCGATTACTCAATACTTTTTTCTTAAGACGAAAGGGTCTCAAGATTTGAGAAAAAACAGCGATACCTAGCGATTACCTAAATCAAACCTATCACCCTAATCAGCCTTCAATAGTGGAGGTGCGGACTACCTGTGATTTCTAGGCAAATATTCATAAATGTTATCAATAAATTGAATCGCGATTTTTTTATTTTAATTAAAGGGGGTCACCCGCTCGAAAAACTTCGTCCCCACTGTACTCATGAAATGGGATTTGGAATTAGAAGACCGTTTAATGTTTTTTTTTCAATGCTCAGTGACATTCGAAGGCCCACGAAATGTTCAATTTATAAACAAAGTTCTCAAAATGTGGTCGAACCACATTAATTAACACACACACTGTCATTTTGGGCCAATTTACTAAACATTTTTTCTATTATCCAACGGCCAAAGTGTGTCGTTACAACAAGTGGGTCTACTTTTTGATGGAGACGTTAACCTAACAGTAATTACTTCCTTTTCTGTGTATTCCTTCATTAATCATTGGTTTATGATCTATGACATGAAATGGTTCCAAATCTCGCCGTGTTCGGACTAAAAAATGAACATATTCTTCACAAAGTTGACAATCCTACATATATAACACTGCGTGTCATCAAGGTTTAAGTTAATTCGTGTAAGAAAATACACTTTTTAAAGGGAAATTGTGCAAAAGTACACCACGCATAGTATTGTCACGAAACCGAAGCCGCGTAGAGCATTTGTTTGTTTAATACACGGTTTGTATTCACTTGACCAATTTACAGGCACACGAACTACTTTTTTATTACAGCCCTTTTTGAAGATAGATTTTTAATCACGTCTGAACGATGTCATCTATGTATTGGTTACTTAGAACACAAACCAAAGTAGGTAATACCGTAATTGCCTATTGGAAAGATGAGAATGGTGTGTGTGAGAAAAAATATGCTTGCCAGGAAGCCCGTAGGCCAAATGGCGATAGCCTTATTGCCAGACGATATTCTAAAAAAGGGGCCACCGAGTAAATAAAGTTTAGCATGTTAAATCTGAACCAAACCTAATAATAATAATGAATGAACATTATAATGCGCACAATCCGTTAGAAGCGCTCATGGCGCAGACAGAGCAAACAGGAACAATACAGAGGAAGGAATATAAAGAATAAACAAACGTAAAGTCATGCAAATACATGATAATCATAAACAAAATACTAAACTTGATTCTGTTCATAGGCAGGAATTAAAATGGGTTTTGAGCCTTTGAGCCTTTTAAAAGGATCAATGAGGGATGATGTAACGGATATGTAGGGAAGAGAGTGTTGTTCCAAGGCCTAGGGGCAGCCCAATGAGAAAGCAACGATCCCCCACGACAGGCTGAAGTTTAGGTTCAACTAACAGTCCTTTCGTTGCAGAAACGGAAGCACCGGGCGTGAGGGTGTTGTTGTCAAATTGAAGAAGTTCAGTGATATATGATGGAGCGAGTCATTTAAAGCACGGTATGTGAGAAGCATCGTTTGGATTGAATTCTAAAATTGACTGCAGCCAGGTGTAAGTCAAACAGAATTGGAGAGATATGCATAGACGGCTTTATACGAGTGATGAGACGGGCAGCCAGTTTGTTTGAGCTGCAGACGATGAATTTGCTTGGTAGGAAGTCCATAAAAGAGCGCATTACCCATGTCCAAACGTGACGAAATCAATGCATGGACCAATTGTTCAATTGCTTCAGGACTAAGGTATCTTCTTATTCTGCCCCAGGTTTCTTGAGATTGAAGAAAAAGGGATTTGGTTAATGGCTGATATTTGCGGAGCATAGGGTCATTGAAAACTGTCCATAATTAACACCAAAGATTGCGCACTTGTTTGACGGGGCCAATGGTTGGAATTACCCAATAGTCTTGTGAAAAACACTCATTTTGTTGAGCATATGTCTCTGAACCACTAAAGAATAATTCGTTTTTTCGGCATTAGTTTAGAGTAATGTCCGTCATCATATGTATTTTTGGATCATTTTAGATTTAATTTCGCTAGTGCCTCCATCCGTTTGTTCAAAAATGTAGAAATTCTTGGCTTCCTCCTTGCTGTGGAAAAAGTGGAATAGATTTGGGTGTCATCCGCGTAGAGTGATAATGAAGTTGTGTTTTGAATTATATCCCGCGAACGGTGAGTTGTATATTACAAACCACTGTGGCCTACCACCTAAACTAATTTAACCAGGTAATGTCTAAAATGAACTCATATGATTTATGTATGTCACGCAACGGTTTCAAAGTACCGGTTAATTGTTGTGTGTAGATATTTCTGGTTGGTTCACATTAGTATAATTTAAGTGTGGTAATTGAGGAATAACGAGGGGTATAATAACACTCTGTAAGATTGAAAAGAGATAAAATCCATTACTGTGATGGTCCACTCAATACTGTAAATACCTGCGGGTCTAATAACACTAAATGACGGGTGATGGACTTGACTTTGGGGTGAAAACAATTATTATTGTTAAAGGGAATGGCTTCGTTTGAGATATACGACCATCATCTCTTTCTCTTTGAAAGATAGCCTTGCAACTTATATCTGAAAAAAGTAGATGTTTATTGTTAAATACGAAGAGAAAAGACCGATTTAACCAGTATTGAACATGTCAATTTTTGAACTTTTTAAAAAGAGACAACGGCTATTTATTTTCGTCAAAGAGCTGTCTAAAACTTAGGGATGGTTGAACAAAAATATACTCAATTAAAATTTACTGAACCTTTTGACATTAAGGGTATAAGGATGGTCCACGTGGATTCCAAAATTTTGTTTTCGTGTGCAATTTTACGGTAAATTAATTTTTTGCTCCAAAATGTATGTAATTTACCTCTAACATATCAGTTGCGATACTTTGGTGAAACACAAATCGGACGAGGGTACGTGGCGCTATTCAAATGTTTTGCCCCTTAAAATGTACTGGAGTAACTTTTTCAAATGTATTTCAAGCCAATGAAATGTATTTATGTTCTCCTAGTAGAGCCAAATTATATGGACAAGAGTCCTTCGGGAAAGTGGTTTGCATTTGTTTTGACTGGAGAATTTGGGCGTGTTGTAAAAATTTTGGACCCGCCATTTTTGAATCGATACAACCGATGTTGGTAAAAAAATTCCACCGGCGAAGATGTTTTTAGGGGATCCACGTGGACCTCCCTTATCCACTAACTGGATTTAATAAAATTCGATGAGCAAGGTTTTTGAATACTGGCTTATCGAATTATAAGACCTGGTTTTTCGATTAGAAAAAAAAAAAGATTTTGCATCAACCAGTTTTTCTCTTTCTTTGTGCAAAATACGTGCCATAAGCAGGTATAATGCACAATGGAACAGGAAAAACATGCCTTTTTAACCATAAGGAAACCAAAGTTTTTAAAATCATCAAAATCAACTAAACTGGTTTTATACTACGTTCATGAGGTCATCGACTAACCACAAGACGCGAGGATTGGTGTGCCAGATTTTGCAATTCTAATCCGGGATAGCATTACGGGGGGGGAAAATAAATCGCTACTGCTAGTTGGTCACATCAATATACTGAATAGATCCGCTTGGAACGTTGCCACAAACCTATGCTCAAGGATGAGTGGTGGTCAAAATCTCCTACTTGGTAGCCGAACGTGCGGATAACAACCTGATAGATCGATAGTAAATATAATGGTAATATCCTAGTAATATCCCAGAGACTGATGAAAAAAACGTTTATACACTGACATACAATATCCCATTAAATTCTACACTTTTTGAGGGATCTAAACTGGGTTCTAAAGTACAGGTTCTAACTGACATTTGGGAGGTTAGGTTAGATAATAGTATGTCAGAAGTTTTCCTTACAATTTGTTTAGGTTTTCAAATGAACTTTTGTTGAAGGTTCACTTCCAGTTTGATTTTTGTGGAACTAAAAGGTCCGTTAGTATCAAAATAGCATTATTAGAAAAATGGTTGTCTCTTTGAGGTTTAATTGGATGTTAAAATCTCCATGCTTTGATGACATTTGACCGATTGTTAAATATTTTAACTTCCCAAATTTGGCCTGGAGGGCAAGGGTACCACATTCTTGGCCCAAACGCCAAACCATAGCAACATATGTAAAACGTTGCTAAACCCAAATCTTTTTTCGCTGATCCTAATTCATCCGCATGAGTCCGCCCGGGCTTTTAAATAGATTAAGCCGTGCACTTTTTAAAACATTTTTAAAGTATTCTTTAAAATGAAAAATCAAATCAATAAACCTGGTTTTTGAAAATCGAAAAACCCAAGGTATAAAGTTTTGACAAGCAACGGTTTTTAAAGGTTTCGCGCCCGATATACCAATTTTCCGTCAAAAATCTTTTCCTGTAAATCGAAAACCTTGATATTTGTAGTAAAAACTGGTTTTCGTAGAAAAAGCCAAAGTTTTTGCTACTATTGTTAAAGTGGATATTGAGCGAGGCTGTTTTAGTAAATATTGTCTCCCTGGTGTTATTGCAAAAAAAAACTGCCTAATTTTGTGTCATCGGGTTAACAGAACATTGGGCTTGAGTACTATACCAATTAGGAAACTCTATCGTTTTCACTATCGTAGTGAATGTGTCAGGGTTCTTTGGAGATCTTTATACTGTCAACCTGCCAAGACTGGAAATTGCAAGGTTTGACCAGCTTGATGAGAAAATCGCACCGACAACAAAAATCCAGCACTCATTATAAAGCCTAGAAGTTGGCCATTTTCGAGAGAGAGGGGACGAGAGAGAGAGAGAGAGAGAGAGGAAGGAGAGGAGAGAGAGATAGCGAGAGTGAGCTATATAATAATAAGGACTTTCCATTAGGTCTGGAACATACTTTCAATATGTTGTTTTGGACATCCAAGTCTTGAACTAATCATTGTTAATCAACAAAAACTAACGGTATTGTTATACGATAAAAACAAAATCAATGTTTTCGTGCACTAATCATTGTTTGTGCTTAAAGAGTATTTCTGGCCCGTGGTGTCCACAGGATTTTGCAGTGTCTCTTAAATGCTCTTTAATTGACTTTAAACCAAGTTAAAGGATCAGTCGGCAAGTTGGGTGCGGATATTACACTTAAATTTAGCAATGTATAATGTATATAGTTAGAATATAGTTATTCTAAATGATGTACTATGTCGCCAAAAAGAACTTTGAACGACCTGTTACCAATATTGACCTTTTATATCTCATAAAATTATTGCTTTAAACAGAGGAAGCTCAGTCGGCAAAGTTGGGTTGCGGATCTAACTTACCGGAAAACGCTTGTAAATTATTTGCAGACGATGTTCAGATTTTTATCAAAAAAATGGGTTTATATTTAGGGACAACACTATGTTAGTGTTCAATAATTACATAGTGGTCACGAAAATACAAACACAATGAACACACACACGATATTGATGGTATAGTTGAATCAAAAAACTGACAAGCAGTGCTTCAGTTTTGACCAGATGGGCCCGGGGTCACTTTGTAAACTATGTAGACTTATTCGCAGTGTACACGTGGCGTAAACCAAGCGGGGGGGGGGGGGGGGGGGGGGGCAGGGGGAGCGAGAGCCCCCCAAACAAAACCTTGCCCCCCCTACCTCCGCCCCCGCTTCCCCCCATAAATAGAAACACTTCTGACCTTTTGTACAGGTCTATGGGAAGCAGGACCCAAATTCGCCCCTTCAAAAAAAGTCTTGGCACCCCCTTCAGCACCACCCCATTGTAAGGTCTGGTTAGCCATGGTGTAAAAATGCGTTTCTGTTTGCCAGGCGCAAGCCGCAGTCAATACAAAACAGGTTTATCCGAAGGTTGGGCTTCTTGTTCTAGCAAAATGATGCTATTTTGTTTTGGTCACAGTGTGCTGCTCTGCCCCATTCAGGTCTTACGGTCTTGCCAGTCGCTTGCAGACTTTTGTCATCCTTTCCGTCATTGCTTCTTGTTTTCTTCCGAGTGGTAGGTTTTTGCATGCTGGAAAAACACTGTCTATTTTCCAATGCGTTTCATCAACTTCGGAAGCGTCAAGAATTAGTTATTGCTAATTCTCAATCAAAGTTCTGCGGAATACACGGACTTACTGAGTGCCTATTTGTTGGACAGTATTCTTCGTGAGTTTATCGCCATTAGGGTAGACGCAAGGGAACCAAAAGAAAGGCTCGGATACCAGTTCCTTCAGAAAGTCAGGGTCCGCGGCAACGGAGACCACGTCGGACTGTTACAGCGGAAGTTCATTCACCTCCGCGCCAAACCAGATCTCAGGCGAGGGCATAGGTCCCTAATGATCAAAATTCAAGTGTTGCATCAAGTTCTTCGGGTGTGCGCACAATTAGTAGATTCAGGCTCAGATATCCCGACCGATTCAAGTATAGTACTGAAATTGTTATGAAGTTCAGATGATCGTCAGGGCAATTTGCAGCAAGTTATTGGCAGTAGAGATTCGGCGGCGGAGGCGGAAATGCCGAACAGCGGCCGAGTTTGGAAAATAGGAATTTGCCGTTCGCGGGTACTGATTCGCAATCGTTTGTGCAGAATGGAACCTAAATAGTGGTAACGGACTATGAGCCAGTTAAAACAATGCAGCAAACTCATTCAACAGTGAATGCGTGTACTACAATAGTTCAAGCTCAGCAACGACGCAAGTATGGCATCAGCCAGACTGGGTTTATCAACAAGTCAGCAGAATTCAGCAGTGTTGGTAGGCGTATCACAAGCGGCTCAAGGAAAACTATCAAAAATTTTAGCCAAATGTTCAGTAGCACCCAGTTGCAAAATATATCAAGGTGGAACACGCCGTTTTGCGGCGAGTCTCGTCAAACTGTAGATTTACAACTTCAAGCTCAGGCACCAGTACAACAACAGCAACAATTAGGGTACCAATACTTCAAAGTCAGTTGTCACGTGCTAATACTCCAGGTTTTTCGCGTAGAAATCCTATGGTCCCGAGGAATCAATTGTTGAATAATAATAGTTCATCCTTAGGTCTCAACTAATTCAGTCAGTTGCCAAGTGTTAATACTTCTGGATTTTTGCTTGGGGATTCTGTGGGGGGGGGCTTCCCGAGGGATAAATTAATGAATAAATGTCTCCTTATGTCTTGGGTGTTCGCCTATTGGTGGAATTACCACCAAAGCGTTAGAAAAAGATTGTGCGTGGGGAGTTTATTGAATTTGCCACATCCTTGATTATGAGGGATCATGTTCTACCCACAACAAGTACGCTCTACGGTCAGCTTTGGGTCAAATTATTTGTCAGGATAAACAGGC
Source organism: Ophioderma brevispina (assembly GCA_023653785.1). Lineage (NCBI taxonomy): Eukaryota > Metazoa > Echinodermata > Ophiuroidea > Amphilepidida > Ophiodermatidae > Ophioderma > Ophioderma brevispina. Next base: position 400 of record JAMKCH010006737.1, on the reverse strand, counting down.
GAAACCGCAAGATCAAACTATTCATGCATGGACTCAGCATTTTTCATTTTTCTGCTATTATGTTGAAATTGCTCATCCTCATAGGAGCAAAGAGCTTCTGAAGTATGGTCAGGTTATACGTACGGCTGCTTCTCGCTTTGCAGGATGTGGTTGGAGGGACTATGACTTGCAGTTTAGGTTAAGGCAGCAGTTGAATCCAAGCAGGTCATGTTCCTTGATTGACGGTGAATTGTGGGGGGGGGACTGTATATTTCTGGTTTCCCTAGTTATAAGCATTTAGTCATCGGTGGCTAGAGGTAGAGGTTATGGAGTTAGCTAGTCAAAAATCTCTTCTCTGCTGTGTAGGCACAGCGGGGCGGTTCGTTCCTCAAAGAACACTGGATGGAGGTATGAATCGTCA